>LR549950.1:0-69424 GCA_900536415.3 Caenorhabditis sp. 38 MB-2015
AATATTTTGAATACATTTTTGAGTTTCGAAAACACATTTAACTGTAACTTAAAAAAAAAAAGAAAAAATAATAAAAAAAGTTTTGGCGCGTGGGGGAATTGAACCAGAGCTCGGCGCCGTCGTTCGATTCAAAGACACGCCCGTTAACCAGTCGGCCATGGAAATTTTCACTGTTGTACTCGGGAATAAACGGCAAGCGTGTCGCAAGGCTTTTCCCTTGTCGCAAGCTTGCGGCAGTTTGTCGCAAACTTGCGACACATTTTTTCTGGCGCAAGGGTGTCGCAAGCCGTGCAGAAGTTTTGCTGCTAGATGTCGCAAAGCTTGCGACTATTGGTGCAAGAACACCGCAAGCCTTGCGACAGCCGAATGTCGCAAGCTTGCCGATTTTTTCCCGAGTACTTCTCTCAGAGAACTTTTCTCTGCGTCTCTCTCAATCTCGTGAATTGCATGCTGACATGACGTGACTAGTAATACTGTAGATCTGCTAAAAACTCTTATGTATTCATTGAAATCCTAATGAACATAAAGTGATATTCATCTATTCCAATACTCAATAAAAATTATAAAACCGAAAAAAATTAGTGGAAAAAATATTTATGTGATACAACTACTTTAGTTTGTCGGGTAAAAATAAAATGTACTTCATTGTTTATGTAGAAATAAAGTAAAGAATTTCCTGATATTTATTTTGTGTAGAAGAGTAAGTGAGATCTTCAAAAAATTTTCGAAAATTCAAAAAAAATGTTGAAACCTAGATTTCTCTTGCTAATGAAAAAGAAAAATCATTGAAAAATCGTACTCTACTTTACCACTGGAAATAATAATATTTCCTTGGAAGAAACAAATGAAAAGCAAATCAATGTTAACCCATAAAAAATTCACATGAAAATAAGAAATAAAAAAAATTATATTTTTTCCCAGCGCAAAGCGAAAAAATAATCAGCTGCCGTCTTTCTTTCGACCAGGTGCTTTATTGGATTTCGTTGCCATGTCGAGCCAAAACGAAATTGTTTTGTTCTTAATTTATTTATTACCCGAAAAAGTGACTTGAGAACCGTAAAAATTACAAAAAAAAATGGGAGAGGGTTAGTTAGAATGTCAAAATATCGGATTTTGACTCGTGTCGTGGTGAAGCGCCGGTTGTTGAGGTGACTTCCACTGAAAAAAGAAGGGTTTTATGAGGTGAAGAAAATTGGAAATTGTTGAAAATGTGCAATACACAAACCACGTTTTGTGACCAAAGATTTGGAAATTCAGAAAAATCAATGCAGAAATTAAATTTTTCAAAACTGTAATCTTCAGAAAATTAATGAAGTTATTTCAATATCATGTTTCTCCTGAAGAATAACAATTCATGAAAACGTTGAAACCGTAACTTTTCAAACCATAATTTGAAATTTAGAAAAATTAAATAAATTATGTCAACTATGTCAGTTATTAACGGAGTCACTTTCGATTCACTAAAATTTCTAAGATTTTTGGTACTAGAATAGTCCAAAAAATGTATATTTTCATGAAATGAAAAATCACCACGAATCTTATAAATTCCAGTGAAAAAGGAACAAGAGCGATAGTATTTTTCCAAAATTATCAAAACCAATTTTGTTCAAAACGTAGATAATTGATAGCAAAAATTATAGCGGATTAATTGTGTTTATCTAAAACCTTAAAAATTTATAAAAACATTGAAACATAGAAAAATTACCAACATTTGTTTTTCTTTAATTTCTTTCACATAGGCTAGATTCACGTACCAATGTTGATATACATTTTCAAGGATCTGCAGAAATGCAATTTGATAGCTGTGGAACTTTTGTTATATTGATATATGTAAATCAGATGACGTGATAGAAAATATCGTGTTTAACAAATTTTAAATATTATAGTTTTATTTTCGACACAAATTATCGTTCTCTTCTGGAACATGCATTTTTGATGCCAAAATTTAAATTTCTAAAAATCGAGCCAATCAAGGAAAAACATTGTTCATCTTTTCGCTTACTTATTTGGTGTTGAAATTAACCGTATTTCAATGAAGATTTTCAATGAATTCCAAACTTCTAAAATTCATAACTTATTTCACAAGTTTTGCGAATTTAGTGAGAACACACTTTAAAGGGGGGGGGGGGTGAAGGCAATGGGCAAATTGATGTTATATGGAAGAGTATACCTGAAACATATGGGATTTTTGTTCGAAAAGTTTAGTTTTCGAGAAAATTTTGTTTCCAAATTTTTTAGCACGTATATACATGGTAAGTTTCCAAAATATTCCAAAATCCACGTTATACGTGGTCATGAAATTTGGAAATTTTTTCTGGGCATTTCGGTGAAAAATCCATAGTGTTTCAGTACTATATGGTAGGGTTCCGAATCAGGTGGCACATTTTTGGGCTGTTTTAAAACATTGACCCAAAACCTGGTCTGAAACTTGAATCATGTGTTCTAAAGCACAATTTTACCCGTTGGTTTAATATTTCAGAGACATGGGATAACACATAACACAATTTCAAGTATAGCACTACCTCATGTCTCATACAACCCGAAACCCAAGTACTACCCAATGGTACATGTGTTAGCACAACCCAAACCCATTGGTACCCAAAAAAAAACCCATGGGTTTGCGGCACAGCCCATAGTACTTTTTGGGCTTTTCATGCTATTTTCTTTCATCATATTTCAAAACGTTTATCTGGATTTTTTTCTTGACAAAAGTGGACTTCAAAGTTCCACTAAAAAAGTATTTAAGAAGTAATAGTCACGGAAGTGCACCTCTCGATTTGAATGATATTTTGTGTAAATGTAGTATCTACATAGTGAGGCGATATACCAGTAAAACTAAAAATGTTGGAAATTTTGGAGAGAGGTTCGGCATGATCTGCTCATGGGGAGTAATCTGGTCCTAGTCTATATTTTTCTACGTCAAAAATTAGGTATATACACATAATCAAAAATAGGGGCAACTAATCTTCCAAGAGAGATAAGAATTGATTTATTGTGTTTTTTACAAGTGAATTTTCAATAAAGTGATATGATAATTTCATGGGACAAAGCGATAAAATAAGTTTAAAAGTTATTAAATGTGTTTTAATTTTATTAAAAAGTTTAAAATAAAGCACCCACGATGCCATTTATAACTTTTCACCAAAAACTGGAATTTGTAGTAAAATAAAACAGCATGAAAAGCCCAAAAAGTACTATGGGCTGTGCCGCAAACCCATGGGTTTTTTTCTGGGTACCAATGGGTTTGGGTTGTGCTAACACATGTACTATTGGGTAGTACTTGGGTTTCGGGTTGTATGAGACATGTGTTGTAGTACAGCGTTCAGGTAGTGCTATACTTGAAATTGTGTTATGTATTATCCCATGTCTCTGATGGAAATTGTGGGTAATACAATGGTAGGTAATGCCTTTGTATCATTACGCACTACATTCTACCCGAACCCAGATGTGTTCAGGGTCTGCAAAATTCGGAACCATACTATATGGAGTGTGCTCTTTCATTTAAGATCAATTTGTCCATTGCTTTAACCCCCCCCCCCTTTAATGGTGTGAATTTTTTAAAAGTTCATTTCGAATTATACAACTCCGATTTTTGGAACCGATATCTACAATTTTAGTTATAACTCAAAAACTGTTAAACTGTGGAATAATATGAACTTTCAATGTCAAAATTGCATTTCAGAACATATTTACTTTCGGAATTCAGATGAACAGCCTCGCATATAATGTATACATCTAAAATTTTAAAATTTTCAAAATTCATACATTTTTTGAAACGTAGATTATCCTTGTTAAATTTTGAACTTTGAAAAAACAACATTATAAATATTATAGTTTTATTTTTTACACAAATGTTACTTTTCTTCTGAAACATTGATTTTTGATTCCAACTTCTAAAAATCGATCAAGAAACCAAGCAAAAACAGTGTTTATCTTTTTCGCTTGAATATTTGGCGTTAAAATCAGAACTTTAGTTGAAATTTCGAATCGAACTTTCAAATTTCACCGCTCTGTTTGATAATGAACTGTGAATCTTTTGCTAAGCGGAAAATTAAAAGACAAAAGACATATGTAATTCTGAAAAACATGCAAGATTCATATAATAAAAATGTTGAAACGTAGATTATTCATGTTCTATTTTTGATTTTTCAAAATAATTTAAAGATTTTTTTATGGTTTCAAAAATTAACACGCCAACAACATTGATGCTGTTGATTTCCGATAAGAAAACCGAACATTCTGAAATTCTGCTCTTTGGTACCGATATTTTCAATTTCAGCTAAAATTTTAAGAAAACTGTGGTGCCGAAAAAATCCAAAAGAACGTCTTGATTCATTTGAAATCATATAATCATTTTTGGAACCGATATTTTCAAATTTAGCCGAAATTTGAAAAAATTGAAACTGTGGTGTCAAAATTTGGTCCCACTTCCAATGTCAAAGTTCTAACTCTCCAAGTTGACATATTAATTTTTAAAATTATTCACTTCCGGAATTCAGATATCAACCTAAGATAACCCCTGATACAATGTATACCTCTAAAATTTTCAAAATTCGTAAAATTTTTGAAACATGGATTATCCTTATTGAATTCAGATTTTTTTTGAAAAAGACAACTAAAAATTTTAAAATAATTTTTCTTGATAATTAACTTTGGGACTCATCATAAATCTTCAAAAAATCCTCAATAGCGTCGATTTCTCAATGGCGTCGAAAATTCAAAATACAAAAACATTTCTTGATGATTCTGAAGCAGGAACTTAAAAAAACATTTTAAAGATCAAAAGATCAACTTGAATTTTAGGCTAATTAATTTTAATAACTTGCAAGATTTGCAATTATGACTCAACCCTCAAAAAAAAGCGTATTTTTGTGCAATTTTGAAAAATAAAGTGCAAAATTAGAATCAATGACATTCTGAGAAGATATCACAATCACAACATCAAATCTATTTACCCATCATCATAGAAACCGAATCGTGTCGTTCGCCATTCCCATTCAACTCTGTCATGATAGAAGTATTGGATCAAGTTCTTCAAGTTTTTATCATTTTTGTTCATCAAAGACAAAAACTATCTTGTGGGGGGGGGTGGTTAAACAAAATGCTCACCTTTATGTTCACCCTCTGCCAACCATGTGTAATATCGGCGTGTTTTCGAAATGACGCCAAGGGTCCAAGTGTGAGAACACATGAGGACGACGTCGAAAAAGTGCCAGACAAATGAGATTAGGTCAGAATTTGTGCCGATGGCTTCTGGAAAAGAAAGAATATGAATTGAATAAAAAAATTTTTTAATGAAAATATTTCATTCGATATATTTTTGGATGCTGATCAACATCCTGTAATCAATTTACCTGTTGAAAATCGATTTTGAAGCCTGAAGTCTCACTTTAAGGTAATCAAGGTTGAACAAGAACTTTAGACACCTAATTTTGACTGTAAACTTTAAATTTAGGAAATAATGAGGAAGAGAGAAATGAATTAAAAATGTTGATTAGCCGTTGTCAATATGTTCTCCTTTCAAAAAAATTCCAGAGTGCCAGGATCGAGAAAGTGTGCTCTACCGCACAAGGGCGTTATCCAGAAATTTGATTGGTTAATTTTCGCTGTTTGAAACGACAACAATTTGCACACTTCCTTTTTTGTAAGTAAATTTTACATTTTTGAAACTTCGCGGTGTGACATCTATTGTCGAGGCGAAAAAATTAGAGCCTTGGAAGAGAACCAATATGTCCTAGAAAATGCCAACAATACACGTTCCTTCTCAAAAAAATCCAAAAAGTTTTGCGTCTGAAAAATCACTCTGTTATTATCTCTGAAACTTGTCGAATTTTCGAATATTTTTGCTTGTTTTTTAATTCTTGTCAAATTCCAATTTTCAACGGAAACTAATAATTTTATTGTATCTCGAAAACTTTTTTGATCTATCGTGAAGTGTACTGACGTTAGTTTTTGGGCCATATTTTTTCTCTTCCAAGGCTCTAATTTTTTCGTCCCCACAATGTCTTTACGATGTTAAAAACTATTATCCAGAATTCGATCACTGCCATTGGCTTAGTGTAGTTTAATTTTTCATCAGGAGAAATATCAGAAACAAGAATTTTCGAATGGTTATTTGCTGATTTATGGGATTCAGTAGAATTCGATTTTGATATCAAAAAAACAGCCAAAAATTAAATTGAGATCAAAATGATATGACATTATCAATAGAGCGCGTGTTGGAGATTTAATTTTGACTAATAAGCCAACAAACATGTACAGTAAGAAAATACACGGGATGTTGAGCAGGGTTTGAAATTTATCTAATGACATAATTCTCGTCAAACAGAGGATTCAATACCAGCTCTGGTTTCCCTTCATTCCAGACAACATTTATTGATTTTTTTTTTGTTGATAATTTTGTTAATTTTTCAATACTTCACAACTACTCTGAAGCTCAATTTGGAGCTCCCACCATCCCACAACTTACCTATAACCAATTCCTTGTAAAAAATATTGACAAAGAAAAAGTATCCTCCCAAAAACAATAGATAAAATATAGTGAAAACCACATAAAAATAGAGAATAGCCATCCAACGTGGATCCTTTTTGACGACTTGATACAATGCGAAAATACAAATGCCGATGCTAATTAGAGCTATATAGACGGAAATTGGGGGAAGACGTAAGAAACCTATGCATATGTTATAGAAGAGAAAGTAAGCGATAACGAAGCGAATGGCTACCTGAAAAAAAAAAGAAAAATGTAAGGTGGGAGGGACCGAACCCGCGACCTTCTGCGCGTGAGACCACAGGCAAATTGCGACCGGTCTGTATCGGCATGATTTTCAACGCTGTTTTTCCGGTCAATTTTCGACCGGTAATCGATCTGTAACCGCCCGATTTTCACTGTTTTTTGATGGTATCCGGTTGGTTATCGACCCGTATTCGACCGGTGGCTAGGAGTGAAAAAACCGGTATGATACGGATCGGTAACCGACCGAATTCCATCAAAAATAGTGGAAACCGGGCGGTTACAGGTCGATTACCGGCTGAAAAATGACCGGGAAAACAGCGTTGAAAATCATGCCGATACAAACCACTCGCAATTTGCCTGTGACAACAGTGCAACCTGTTGAGCTATACAGTAACTCACCGACACATGAAAGAAACCAAAAAAACATCGATGATGTCGATCACTTATCGTGTCCATTTTATCATTCTTCCCGGAGATGGCTGAAATACCTAATTTCAATTCGAGGTTTTCATAATTTCACTCACTAGGAACTTCAAGGAACATTTTGGAATTAATAAAATGACATATATTTAAGAAGGAAAAAATGTTGAGATATGATTAATGGGCGGATAAAATTGAACATGCAAGATACAAAAAAATAAAGTCATAAATTAGAAAAAAAACATAATAACAAGAAATTGTTTGTGAAAAAAAAACTAGATTCCTGAAAGTGACAGAGTAAATTTCTCGAGATTTTATTTTGAAAAAAAAAAAGAAAAAAAGTTTGCCCCACCCGGCATCGAACCCGAGACATCTAAAAAGTTTCCACAGGCAAATAGCAACCGGTCGGTATCGGAACGGTTTTCAACGCTGTTTTTCCGACCAATTTTCGACCGGTAATCGATTTGTAACCGCCCGGTTTCCACAAATGCGCGCTAACCGCCTGAGCCACTCTAAACGTGATGAATAACTAGTAATTTTTATAGACTATTTCGATGACAAATCGGCCTCCCACTTGATGTTTCGAAGGAAAAGCGGTTTTCAGAAGAACAAAAAATGGATGAAATCCTTTTTGAGAAACGGAAAAATATCACGAAGGGATAATCTGAAGTGATTAAAAATACAGAGCAAGTCTAGAGCTGGAAAAAGATTCTTTGAATAATTTTTATTCATAAGTCATTCTAAAGTACTCTGGAGATGATTAAAAAACCATAACTTATGTGAAAAAAAAAACGGTAGGCGGCAGCGGGACTCGAACCTTGGTATCATGCATGCACAGACAAATTGCGACCGGTCGGTATAGGAACGGTCGCAATTTGCCTGTGTGGGAGTAAGAGCTAACCGACTGCGCCAAGTGCAGACAAGAGATAGACTATCAGAAAATCTCAAAACCCACTCAAAAAAGATGAAAATACATGTTAGTGCATGTATGTATACATGTATAACATAAATATTTCATTATAGAATACAACCCCACAAAAAATCCATGTTTCATTCAAGAAGAGAAAAAATGAGGTGACCTTATGAATTATTCAAAAAGAGACCGGATATTCTTTTTGGCTCTTCCCTAATTTTGTTTCATCGATTTGCGATGCGTCGCGTCTGCGTAGCGTGAAATGAGCCGCAACGCAGATCAATTCGAAAAAATACGCGAAGCAAAAAAACAATGAAAAGTGAGAAAAGTGGGGAAGAGAAACGACAGGTGATCATTGACAAGCTATCACATTTCAGGTCATGGGAACTTTTCGTGAACAAACATGTGAAAAAAAACAATTTTCTGAATTTGAAGTTAAATTTATTTTGAATTCAGAAAAGAAAAATAATGACGTCTAGTCTGGCTATTTCAACAAAAAAAAGTCCAATAGGCTATTCATAAGAAAACATGTTGTCTGAAAGGAAAAGAAAAACATAACAATCATCTCAAGAGACTTTTTTTGTGGGTTCTTAAGCCACTCTGGCTATTTAAGGATTATACACCGATTTCGGAGTTCTCCGTGAGAACTACAAAATGGTAATGCGCGTGCCTTTCATGCAACGTCTTTGGCTGGTTCGATTCCCCCTTGCGGCGAAACTTTTTTTCTTTTTTTTTTTCAATTTCAAAGGATAGAACATAATACCCCAAAAAATTGTCTGTAATTCAATGTCTGTAATTCAAGTACAAGAAGAAGAACTTAGAAAAAAAGAAAATTGGCAGATGGAGGAATCGAACTAAAGACTCTACGTCGTAGTTTGCTTGAAAGACACGTGTGTTAATCAGTTGGATGTGGGCACATTGTACTTCCCTTGAAGAATTTTTTTTTTTGGGAAATACGCTGATCAAAAGCGATCTCTAATTTTCTGTTTTCAGCGTTGAAGTTTAAATTGAATCAATTATCAAAAACTTAAAAACATAGACTAGTTCGCGCTTAAGGTAACTTTTCATGTTGACAAATTCTAGAACCTTAATTTCATATACAAATGAAAAATTAGAGTAATTTTTTTTTGTTGATATTCCACAAAAAAAATGAAAAAAAACCACGTGACGAATAATAATGAAATTTTACGTGAGCTTTATTCCCAGTTTTTTCTAGTCTTTTCAAATTTTGAAGTTTACAGCCAAAATTTTAAGCAGAAAATGAAGATTCTAGTGTTCTTTTTCACACTTCATAAACCTATAGGTAGGTGCAAGCCCTCAAAATCGCGTTTATACAAGTTTTCTCACTTTGTAGCTGGAGATTTTAGGGCTGAAAATTGCGCATTGCGAATCTCTATTGACAAAAACTGAATACTGGATGTTGATCAGCGTTAAAATACCTATCGAATAACATACTTCTCATCAAAAATCTCCTAGAGAAAAAAATAGTGTTGGCAATGGAGCGCGTTTTTGGCTGAATCTTAGTTGGCGAAACGCGCCCTATTGATAATCCCCAATTATTGCTGTTTTGGATGGAATTTTACTAATTTTTTAAATATATTATCGGGTTTTTCAGAGCAAGAAGAACCTTTAAAAATTGTTGGACTAAAAAATGAATTGTGAATGTTCAATTGTGCAAAAAAAAGTAAGGAAAACTTTTCGGTTTCTAGATCCTATCAAATTTCTTGTGAATATAACTATTCATGGAAAAAAACTAGTTATGTTAAAAACAACAAACATAATATAACAAGCAACTGGGAAGATCCCGAATAGAACCTTAGTTATGAATCTGACAAAGTCTAACTTTTTTTTTCAGGTTCACACTATTCTATCTAAAAATGTATTTTTCGTCACCAATAAAAAAATAAGGCATATATGTATGTGTCTAATTCATTCTACGAATTAGCAAAGGGTCTCCGCAAAATAACAAAATGACATAAGAATTACCAAAAAAAAAAAACGAAAAAAAATTCATTTCCTTTTCAGACAACAAAATATAGTGTCTAGTGATGAAAGAATACTACCCTATGAACTTGTTTTTTTCGAGGCGAAGAAAAACAGCAAAACACATTGTTGAAAATCACATTTACTCTCTGGCCACTACTAAAATAACATGCATTTTGGAACTAGGAAAGAAGAAATAAGTTTGTCATAAAATTTAATGGGATGTGTGCTGTTATCGTGAAAGCAAAAGAATTGGATCCTAGTGGGGTTCGAACCCGGGTCACGTGATTTATCGGCGACAACACAGGTAGTGGGCGACAAGCCGGTTTTCGGCCTTTTTCTGACCCATGTCGGTTTAACCCGAAAAGTGCCGAAAAGTGTACCGATGTCGACCCTTTTTCGGGCCACTTTTTTTTGACCAATTGCATCTATACACAGATTTCTAGCATTACAAGTTTGCATAATTTTGGTCCACTTCGATTGAAATGGGTAAAAAATTTCAAAATTCTGGTCAAAAAAATGGCCCGAAAAAGGGTCGACATCGGGACACTTTTCGGCACTTTTCGGGTTAAACCGACATGGGTCAGAAAAGGGCCGAAAACCGGCTTGTCGCCCACTACCTGTGAAAATGCGCTAACCGACTGAGCCATGCACTCCGATACACCACGTGCGTTAATCTTGTTGAGTATTCCGATTAAAATGAAAAATAAAATTGAACCCACATGATTTGGGAGGAGGAGGCAAAATACTTGGCTAAAAATAAATCGAGGCAGGAGAAGGAACTCTCCGATTTCTGCACTCTCTTCTCATCCAACACTCTCTAATTGAAACAGTTGCTCGATTTTGTTGAGGAGGACGAAAATGAATGAATATGGAGACAAATCTTTTGAGAAATCGCCTTGGGGTAAATCGCTGTTTTTTCTTTTTTTTTGCGATTTTTTTTTATATTTGAAAATATTGAGGAAAAAAAGAAAATCTTGAAAGTGTTTATGGCTCAATTCCCATCGGATATGATTTTTATGGAAACAAACAAACAAACACCTCAATAGAACAAAAATATCAAAAACTTCCTTCCCGGTTGGCTCGATGGCTCAGCTGGTTAGCTGCTCACTCTCATTCGCGAGGTCCTAGTTCGGTTCCCGCAACCTTCACGAACGTTTTTTTCTTCTAAACATCAAAAACAAAACAACGACTTAACGAGTTGCTCCTAAAAATACTTGAAAATGATGAGTTTTTTTTTTCTTTCTCTCTATTCACCAAAATTTGATTTGCTCAAAAAAAAAGAGGAAAAAACATGAACAGCGCAATGTAATTATGTTTTTTTTTTGGAGGAGAAAAATAAAAAATATATATTATATGGTTATTACTTCCTATAGGAACATGACAATTTTCTTATGAATGGCAAAAAGAAAACAAAAATCAGAACACAAATTTGTAACAACAGAAAATGTGCTCAAGGCATTGTGGGTGCAAGTGCGCTCTACTGCAAATAGATTTTTCCATTTTTTTTTGAAATCTGCACACACCAAACATTACGACAATCTGTGAGTGTTTGTTGAAAACAAAGAGAGAGAAAAGAAATAAAGATTTTGGTAGAACACACATAACCAAAAATTATTGATTTTTCTGACAAACGGGATTATTAAAATGAGAACAAGATTTTTCCCAATTAAAACTTCAATTATCTCCCAAACTACCTTTACACAACAAAAAAAACTGTAGTTAACAAACACCGCAACCGACGCACAAATGCACAAAATCTGTGTGAACAGTGTTTGCCAAAGTTGACCTAGATTTCGAAATTGGAAATCTAGGTCATTGAGAGACCAACAATTCAATTGCCGACTTCTAAGCTACCAATTTGTTGGTTGGGATTTTAATTGCCTTAAACTAGGTAATAAACATGGTTGTTTTCATCTGGAGTTTACCAAGTATCGAAAAGCAGACTTCCAGTTTATATATAGTATTGACATTCTCATCTCTTCCGTTTTACGATTAGATTGTTCCGGTTTAAGGCCATAAAACAGTTTTAAGCGAAAAATAGGAAAATAGGTTACATGCAGGTACGAGAAGATTAATATTCAAAACATATTCAGTTACATATATACCTTTCAGGTTCCATTTCTACCTCTACAACCTCTGATTTGGTGAATAGTACTCGATTTGACATGGATAAAGAGTTAGCCACAATATCTTCATCATGCCTAACTCCTCAAGAGCACGAGCAACTATCCGGCAGTTTATTCCGACACGGTTACGCTCGACTTTTCAATCAACATCTAATCAGCGAAGCAGAAGTGATCATTGGCCTTACTGAAATGCGCACTGTTTTTGGATTCTCACCTCCAGGACCTTGGAAAAAGTATAAGAGAAGGCCACCAACTGAGGATCAACTCGCAGCAGCCTCCACAATTGAGGAATACTATGACTTGAAAGAGCCGAGCAGCGAAGATCGCAGTTTAGATAGCGAATTCTTTTTCGAGAAGAATTTTATTCCAGTGATCCCGTTTTTGGACAAGCGATTTCCAGCTATTCGCAACGTTTATAAGCGTCGATTTGAAGAGATTATGCGAGATGATATAAATGGGAAAATTGACAGGAAAGGGGTTGATCATTTCATTTCCGAGTTTATCCAAAATATTCTTCCAAAAGTATTTCGCGCGACTGATGCGATGTATCGTAGAAACAACGAATGCAGAAGGCTCAGTGAAATGCTCGAAGCAGGGATAAAAATAGATCACAAGTCCTTAGATTTTGAGCCTCCTCTATAAATATTTTAACAAAATTTATCCATATACACAGAAATATTCCTATACTTCCCACAACAATTAGAACCCTCTCCATACTCCACATGCACCGTTGAATTGCTCCAAATCCTCGTGAAACATGATTGAATTGTTGAACTTGGCGAAATGAACAATGACCAAATCGAATGCCACGTGGAATGACACATGATCCACACACCTAGCAAAACAATGCCAACATCCAATGCGAGACGAAGCTTCGATTTTCTAAGCCTGAAAAAATTCTAGGGGATGATGACTTTGAGAACTTTGATGTACCTGTCTAGTTTAAAACTCGTCTCAAGACCTTGAGCAAAAATTGGCGGTAGAATAAGGACGAGAAGGGAGAGGGTTCCCCCACCAACAAGGCTGACAAACACCCCAAAATTAGGCACAGCTCCAGCAATAATGATGATTGACCAAAAAATGAGACTTCTGACGACAAATCGGCCAACACCGAATTCTGAAATGAAATATGTTAGCTGGCCGAGGTTGGATTGTTAGGTCATACCTTGTTTAACACCGAATACATGTTCAGAAGCTTGTAGCAATGGGTTGACAATAATGAGAATTGAGAAAAAGACATGAGCAGCGATCAATATGGAAATCGTTCTTCTCAACCAATCATCCTGAATTGACGATATGATCGAGTCACCTAGACTATTCCCATAGGTCATGTAACCAAACATCGAGACGGGGGTATATACCAAAAATAGGCCTATAACTAAGAGAATTTGCATTAGAGCGCACTTGCAACATCACTTGCCTAAATAGCTTATCAAGAAGGTTTTTCGATACTCTTGTGGTGCCTTCATGTCATGTATAATGGTAGGTAGGCATGGGTGTCCACCATAGGCGAAGAGAATGGTGGCGATGCTGCTGGAGAATGAAGCGGTATCGAATACAGGGTAGTCTGCTTCCTGGAAAGATGGTGAGAAGGTACAGAGAGTTATAGAGAGACAGAGAGAGAGAGAGATTACCTTCTGACACGTGGCAAAATCCTCAAAATATCCGAAAAGGATCATGACAACGGCGAGAAGAGTGGAACCCGCAGCGACGATTGATACCTGCCTGGAAGATATTGTGATTTTTTTAAAACATGGTAAAAACTGTTCAAACAGCTCTGTGATATTTCGAAACCAGATCAACTTTTGAAAATATGTGTTGAAATTTTAATATTAAAGGCTTACGAGTAGGGCGAACATCATGGTGATGTTTACTTTGCTCCAAAACAGAGCATTTTTCCAAGTTTTCACCTAACTATAAGTTCAAAATTGACCATTACAGATTTGTATATTGTCGTTTGGGTCAGTCAATTTTGAACCTAAAAAGGTGAAAACTTGTGTGCAGCTCCGTTTTGTCAATATCACCATGATATTCGTTGTACTCGAAGACATGTGGTATTATATGGACGAAAAAATTGGCGTCAAAATAAGAACAACAAATTCAAACTTCTTTTTCGCTGGCTTACAGTATGCTTTTTGTTCGTTTCAAAGTATTTCTGGAAAATGTTGTGCGCCTTTAATTTTCTTTTGTTGGTTTCAAGAAACAATCATTATTCAAAAATATCTCAAAGCGAACAACAAGACGCCTTTTTTTTTGCCCGTATGATATGACAATTTCAACGCATATTTTTAAAAGACAAACGCCCGGTTTCGATTATTACAGATTTCCTCACCCAACTCACCAAAAATGCATAGGACTCTTCAGCATAACACACGGCCACAAGACCAATCCAACCACTGCCAGCATCCAACAAATCGACGTGCCAAACACCTCCGCCAACGTTTTCGCGGCCAGCAACGAGAAAACTGCACCGCCCCCGAAAGTGGACACATTTATCGCGCAGCTAGTAAATGTTGCCATCCAAGGGCCCACTGATCTGGCAGCCATTTCCGGATAAGGATTTCGACAATGCGCAGTGTATTCATCGGGCCATCGGGTTTTCATCGTCTGCCAGATTTTGCCTAGTTGGATCGCCGTGTACAACGGTATCAGGCACATGAAAACAAGGCATAATGCACCCGGAATGAGACCTGTAAGGTAGTATGGCTCAACAGGTAGCTGCTTTGTCTTTTATGCACAAGGTCACGGGTTCGATCCCTATGGGGGTCAGTCTCTTTTTTTATTTCTTCTTAAATTACTTACGTACCTAGATTCAAAATCGCATGAGGAAGTGCTACTAAACCTGATCCAGCAGTCTCACCAAACGTAAAAATAACAGCAATATACCATGAATAACCAGACTCCTTTATCATCATTTTCACGGAGGTATGAAACAAGAACACTGGAAAACGGAACTTCTGATTTATGTATGTATTATTCGGCAAACAAAAAAAGTGTGAAAAAAAAATAGTCATATGACATATATTTTGTAGTTCTATCATCATATCATCAGTGAAACTAAACTAGCATCGAAAATGAAAATCGATTTTTATAGTAAGTGAGTGATTTTAATTATCTGCGCGGAGGAACATAAAATCTTTGAGGTCTAACATGAAAATAATGACGAATTTGACGAAAAAGTACATTTGTTGTTAACCTATTTTTTTGTAAATAACATTAACTTTGAGAGTACTATACTATGAAAACACTCAAAAACCGGAATGAGTAATAGTTATAAAAATTTGCAAAATTAAAATTCACTGCAAAGAAAAAAATGTTGTCCCTTTTATATTTTCTGGTATTCGCCACAGTATTGGGATTGGATACTAAACTTGAGAAATATGCAAAACAGTTCTCACCGGAAACAATTATTGATCGGGATCATATGTGAGTGAGGTTTTTGAACATGAAGTTTGGTTAATGACTCCTAGACATTGGGAAATTCTATTTCATGAGGTAGAACAATTTTTTTACATATGTTTCTTAAAATAATACAATCTGCAAAACACAAACAAAACAATATTTAGCGTTTCATTTTATAATTTTAAATTTTATCTTGTGTTCAAAAATGGATCCAACTTTTTTCCTAAAAATTGTACACTTGTAGAGTTTGACTTCCTGATCATTATTATATAGTATTTTATATCTGGCGAGCGAAAAACTTGTACGCTGTTGGTTAAATCTCAACAACTCTACTCAAAGTTGTCCGTTTGATCCCGTACTTTGAACAGTTGTGCTCAAAGGTATTAGCAAAGTGCTTCAGTTTTTGTAGGACGATATATGGATAAATGAAAATCTGGATTTTTTCTGAAAATTATATTATTTTGAAGAGAACATTTTTCTTGGAGATTTTGCCAAATGTCCTCCTGGGATGGTCAAAACACTTTCCAAATGAATTTTCCGATTTTTTTCAAAGATGTTAAACAATGTTTGTTGATCGTAAGAAGCAAGCAAACCCCCGTCACCCTGGGATACTGTAGTTTCAGTTTTTTGACATGAGAATTTTTACCAAGTTAGCAAAGATATGACCTTAAAGGAATTGTCCGGATTTACTAAAAGGAAGTGTGCAAATTGTCTTCACCGTGTGCACGTAAAGTGTATGCACGACTTTTTTCAGGGTGTTTGCAATAGAGCACACTTTCTCGCTCAACGAATAAACGTGTTAGTTTTTTATTATTTTTTAACCGGAGTTCTGCTCGCGCAAAACTATATTTTGCTTCAAAAAAAGGATCAGACATGAAGAAAGGTAGTAGAACAGCTTGACAAAAACGCGCAGTAAACCCGGACAATCCCTTTAACAAGACCAATGAACATCAAAGTTCATTTCTCGTTCCAATTTTTTTTGCACAGTTGTGATCAACGGTATCAGCAAGGTGCTTCAATTTTTGCAGAACGTTATCTGAGAAAATAAAAATCTGATTTCTTCAATATTTTCTTTCTCGAATAAGTTTATTTCTTGAAGTATACTTGCCACAAATCTTTTTAATTGCAAAAACATTTTTAAATGATCGAAAAAGATTTCCATATAAGACTTTTCTGTGAAAAAAACAGTGATACTTCAAAAATTCGTAGAGCGTCTCGAAGTTGTCAAAACTATTTCAAATTTTACTTTAGGACGTACCAATCTATTTTCCATAGTTGAAGCATATTTTGTATCCATTTAAAATCTTCCAATTCAAATTCAATTTTTCCAGTTCTCGAAAATACCCCAAATTCCTAATGGAAGTCACTTCGTCATTCGGCATGAATGAAGAGACTATTCGATTCATCGAAGCCGCCATCGAGAATCATTTCAGTGGTAATATGCGTAATTCACATGGCTTAAATGAGATTTCAGAGGTAAAATAATATGATGAAAAGAAGGTAGAGAAGGCTAGCAAGCGACACACAAAACATAGCAAGCAACCAAATCCCTCAATTGTCGGCTTGTCGTTTGAACGGTCTTTTTTCCAGGTGGTTGAAGATATTTTGGGTAGTTATTGGTCTGTGAACATCTTCGAGGATCCCTACATGTTTTCCGCCACCGCATTTCGTCGATCTCCTTCGTTTGTGGTCCTCGATGTTAATGGCATCGGTATCGCTGTTGTCAAAGAGGCACCTTGATCTAATAAATTTTGGCTTTGAACCTTGTTTTTGTTCTCACAAAAAAATGTGCCCCCAAAAATTTAAAATTCCAATCATTTTTTTTCACAACACACAAACACAAAGAAAAACCCAGCAAGCATAGCGAGAGCTCATCTGAGCCGTCTCCAAAAGCTCAAAAAAGAGCTCATCCTGCATTTTGGTGGTGGTGGCCCTCAGCGAAAAGGAATTTATTGTTTTTTTATGAATAAAATCCACATCAATTCTCCTTCTCCCTTTTCTTGTCAGCATAATACGATTCCGGAAATGCGAACCCGTTATAAATGTACAACTCTTCCGATTCCTTTCCGTTGTTTTTGAATTCTAAATCAAAGTTGTCGTCGCGCACGAATAAATGAGCAATTATACCAATGCATGAGCAAACTACTGTAAAACATGTGAGTGGTAAACAGAAAAAAAAAGAAGAAAAAATGTTGTCAGTGAGAGGAACCGAACTCACGACCTCTAGATTACACAGGCAAATTGCGACCGGTCTGCATCGGCATGACGATACCATCAAAAAACAGTGAAAATCGGGCGGTTACAGATCGATTAACGGTTGAAAATTGACCGGAAAAACAGCGTTGAAAACCGTTCCGATACCGACCGGTCACAGTTTGCCTGTGCTAGATCATGGGTCAAAAGTGTTATCCACCAGACTACTGTGGTATGTGAAGCGTTGCATCAAATGCAATACACTATTCCGTGAAAAACTTACAATATACTACTCCTCCGATTAGAAGATATTTAGTAGTCGTTGGATCCAAATGTAGCGGTTCGAAAGATTCCAGCGACATTTTAGGTTTTTAGAAATGGTTTTTTTTTTAAATAATAAAAAAGAGTTCACGAAAGCCCAGTTTTTGACGTCAAAAAGTCACGAGATTTTGCCAAATCCCAATAGGGAATTTCTGAAAAAGTTTCAAACTCATAAAATTTTGTTGTCTTTTTAAGTTTCAAGTTCTCCCTTGACCAAACCAATTAATTCTTCTTTTTTTTTTCGAAAAAAACACTCAATTTTTCACTTCTGCAGACAACCTTTGTGTAACAAATGTGTGCTCACTATAGTTTTTTGGGGCCAAAAAAACTTCATTTCTTCTTCCAAGAAATATGCTCTAAAATTATGAAAATTATTGTTATCAGTTTGTTTTGTTTTTTTTGTTGTTGATTAAAGAGCACTTTCTTTAAAGATAATTTTTTAAATGTTAAGATCACGAGATACTCAATGAAATCACACGTACGTCTCTCATTGGGTTTAGTAGCCTAGTGGCGAAAACGTTTGCCTCGAACGCATACACAGGCAAATTGCGACCGGTCGGTATCGGAACGGTTTTCAACGCTGTTTTTCCGGTCAATTTTCGACCGGATCAGTCTGTAACCGCCCGGTTTTCACTGTTTTTTGATGGCATCCGGTCGGTTATCGACCCGTATTCGACCGGTGGCTAGGAGTGAGAAACCGGTCTGATACGGGTCGATAATCGACCGGATGCCATCAAAAAAATGTGAAAACCGGCAGGTTACAGATCGATTACCGGTCGAAAATTGACCGGAAAAACAGCGTTGAAAACCGTTCCGATACCGACCGGTCGCAATTTGCCTGTGTAAGACCAGAGTTCAATTTTGCTCGCTGTCCGAATTGTTTTTCTTTTTTTGTTTTCTTGTTTGATACAATTTTTATCACTCTCCACCCCAATCATGGGACTGTGTGTCTGTGTTTATCAAGAAACTTGTGTGCTTTGTAGGGAGTGAAAAAAAAGAAGCTTGAAAGTCTTAAAAGTTGAAAAATAATTGGCAAATTCGCTGTGGTGTTATCAGCTGACACAACACAATAATCAAATCAATTGATAGGCGAGTATTTCATAGTTTTTTTGTTTGGTCGAAATTCAAATCAAGATGACAATCAAAAAATATGAGGCTATTGAGGTAAGAAAAGGAGGGAGCCTAATTTTTACTGAAATTTTGCGATCCACCATAAACAAATAATGAAATCTAGGAAGTAATATTATTTTTCTCAAAAGAATTTGAGTTTTTCTAAGAAAATCTTCTTTTTTTTTGAAAAATAATGAAGAGATCCTTTTTTAACACGGGAGGTTCGCGAGCTCCTAAGTTTTTCAAAATTAGTACACTTATAGAGTTAGACCTACTGATCATCATGATGTATTTTTTAAGATCCGAAATTTGTGTGAACAAAAGTCATGGTGAATCAGAAACATATCATGATGATTAGGACGAACTCGATAAGTGTAATTTTTTATAAGTTGAATCATGGTTCCTAACCATCCTGGATAATTTTATGATATCTTTAATTCACACTTTTCTGTACTTCACATTTTATTACGAAAATACATTGTGAAACTGTAATTTTCTGATTTTTTTTGGTTTCTGAAAGTTTTCATCTGGGGGACTTTTCTTATATTTTTGAAAAACTAAAAAAATGGAAAACTTTCTTCCACCGGGAATTTTAAATTTAATTTTTTGGTTTTTTGATGGAAATGATGTTTCTGGACCTGATTTTGTGCGTAGATGCCAATTATCAACTTGATTTTATTCATAAATTTGTATCTTAGCTGATATTGTCAATTTTTTGGATGATTTTATGAAACGTAGTCTATTTTTTTAATTAAAAAATTAATTTGTGGGAGAATTTTTTATCAATATTTTTTGTGGTAAAGCTGTGATTAATTTGTTGTATCTTTGAACTATGACACCAGTGAGAACATATTTTATTCACGTGAAAGTGTAGATTTTTAGCGGGTTTGTATTAAACAGGAAATGAAAAATGAACATTTAAATTTCGAGCTGTTCAGCGTGTAGAAACAATACAACATATTTTATAACATCGTTCATAGAAGGTGAATTATTAATATCTCAAACACATGAAATTACAAGTTTTGTTCCCCTTTTTCCACATTTTTGACCTCTCAACAAATTTTTATTCTAATTTTTCAATTTTTCTTCAAAAAAAATAGTTCATTTTCGCCACAAAAGGCTAAATTGGACAGTTTTTTTAATGAGATAGAACTGAGTCAGTTATGATTTTTCTAACAAGGGAGGTTGAACTACTCCCCATCTTAACTTTTGACCAAATTTGGTATACCCACTAATTCGGACCTCCTGATGAAAAACGTTTATTTAACTTTTTTCCTTCGGCCCTCTGAAAAAAGTTATAGCTTGAAAAGTTCCCAAAACAGTGCTAAATTCCTTCGCTAAAAAGACAAAAATAAAATAAATTTTAAAACGTGAACATTGTGTTTTTTGTGTGGATTTTATAAAGGGGTTTTATTAGTATTAAAACCATAAGATTTTCTAACTTTTTTCAGATGACCGAAGGAAAAAAGTTAAAAACGGGATGTTGATCAGGGGGTTCTAATCAGTAGGTATACCAAATTTCGTTGAAAGTTAAGATGGGAGTAGTTGAACCTTCCTTGTAAGATCTAGCCTGTTTCAAAATCTCTCATTTTGACCTGCTATTTCGTCGGTTCAAACTACATATAGTTTTTTCCGTTGACTGACCTCCCCGGATAAGCAATACTTAATAGTCCCTAATTTTTTCCTCGTAAAACATTAAAGTACACCCCTCAGCCATTAGTACTATTATAGTTCCTAAGACAGTCTATCACATTTTCTCACAGATGTTCCAATAGCAAATTTGCACGTGCGTTTTATTGGGGCCGAAACTAATCACAAGAATTGTTGGTTGAACTCGAGAAAAAAAGAACACAGATGGATGGATTGTGACTGGTAGGAACCCCAGCTGGTCTGGTCTAGTTCAATATTTCGCTGAAAAAACCTAGTAGATTAGTCATGGCTACATAGAATTCAGACAATTATTTTTTTCAATACCTAAGAGTCACTGAAGTGAAGATATTCAGTGGCCAGCCAGTTAGCGACACACAAAACATAGCAGGCAGCCAAACACCACAAATGTCGACTACTCGTTTGAGTGACCTTTCAGTTTTTCAAATAGATGAATGAAATCCAGAAGGGCAAGCTTGCTCTATAGATAAATCGTTTTCTCATCTTATTTTCCCTTCCATCTGAAGAAAAAGTGCACAACTTTCCAATAGTACACGTTCAAGTTCATTCTCACCCCTCCAGACCCATTTTCCCACCTTTAACATGTACGCATTTACATAGACAGTACTTTCAATATTTTATTCCCCTTTTCTCATCAGCAGCAAAAAAAAACTCTTTTTTTTCTGCATAGAATAATTCAAACAAAATGTTTTTTTTTCTATTATGAGAGGAGATTATCATCATATTTTATGTATGAAGTCATGTGCAGAACAAAATCAACATCAAACTTCGCTCTTTTTTTGTTTGATGTAAATGCGCTCTACTGATGATCTCTTCTATTTTTTTTTGTACATTTACATAAGTGGAAACAAAAAATTTTAGAGAGATTCTAGAAAACTTGTTCAAGTGCACTTCATGAAAACTCAAAAACCCATGTTTTTCTTCTCTGCGTCTCTCATCTCTCTCACCGTCACTGAACCTGTATTTCGAAACCATCACATGATGAATTGAAAAAAAAGTTAGGTCATGTCGAAAAATCCATAATTTGAGTACTTTTTTTTGATTCCACGTGTTATTGTGTTTTGATGCTAAAAATAGAGGGTTTGTTTGTGTTTTGTAAACAATGATCGATAGGGAGAGAAAAATCCACGAGTCGTTTTTTTTTTTTTGAAATTTTGTGACACATATATCACTTCCTCGTGAAGTTCTCCTGGATTTTGGGCTTCTGGAGCAGGTCTGACCCAGCCCAAATAGGTCTAGTCGTGAAATTAAGGCGAAAGCAGGCTCTTCGATTTGGAACCGTAAAATTTGTCGAGTTCCACGTGTCATATCGAGTCCAGAAAAAAAAATGAGCTGATTTTTAAAGAACAGAAATTTAGTGGGACCCTAGACTTGAAAAAATCGGGTCCTATCTGACTTCTTTCTAGGTCTGACTTTTTCTGAAGTCACGGTCTGATTCATTTTTTTAAAAGTTATTTCTCTAATTACCTCTTCTATTTTTATCACTGAACATACATACTAATCTAAAATGTCCTTTTTTATTACCTCTACGTCAAAATCATCCGAATCAAATGACTTATTTTGGTGAAAAAAAAATTTATGTCCCCCAATTAGTGTTATCAGTTTCCTGATGTTCGGCGCCTGAAAAGTTATGGTTTGTACTGGCGCCAAGGTTTTATGTGTTTTTCGGGTTGTTAAATTTTTTGTCGCCGGGTTGATAAATGCGAAAAATTGCTGTGTAATCGATAATTTTTCGAGGGGTCGAGCGACAATTCAATGTATCAATCAATACCAAAATAAAAGTCCGCCAAATAAAGTGGGGTCCCTACTTTATTGGAATTCAACTTTTTTCTAAAACTTGCACATTTATTGAAGGAATCGTCCGAATTCACCAAAAAATGTGCAAGTGAAATGTATGCACGAATTTTTTGAAACGAAACAACAAAACCTTAAAATATACAAACAAAAATATATGTACACACTCGCGTGTTCGCAATAGAGCACACTTTCTTGCTCAACGAACAAACGTGTTGGTTTTTAAGCTGATTTTTAATCCGGTTTTATACGAATCAGACATGAAGAAAGGTAATAGAACAGTTTGCCAAAAACTCACAGTAAATCCGGACAACCTCTTTAAGTTCAATTTCATATAAATTTCAAAAAGTTATTTCACTGTTAATTTCAATCTTCTGTTCTTTTGTTTCAAGATTTTTTGATCTACAGAGTCTGATTCTATTTTTTTGGGAACTACTAAAAATGAAAAATTCCTATTGTTTGATTCAAAAAGATGACTCACTAGTTTTGAGAAAAAGTTGAGTATAGGAACGTATTTTTAAAATATGTTCAATTCGATTTTTTGGAAAGTTGGAAACGTGGCCGAGGTTTGGATACCGTATAGAACTTGACAAATCTTAAATTAATCAGCATCCTCAAAAAATTCTTCTGGGGGTTTTACTAAATCGATGGGGCTCTTTCCTTTAAGATCAACTTGCAAAGTTGATCTAATTGACAACAGAATTACTTTTGGAAACGTTCTCGAAAAAAAACGGACCATCTGGAAACTAGTCGATGGACTATATGTGTTTCTGTTCAAAAACATCAGCACCAAAATTGAAAATGTTTTTTCAACGCCGAAAACGAATGTTTTTGCGGATCCCTGTCACCCTAGGTTACTGTAGTTTCAGTTTTTTTTGACATGAGAATCTGAGCAACCAAATATAACCAAATACCTTAAAGACACCTAGACAGTTCAAAGTTATTTTTAAAAAAATATTATTTCGACATTTTTGTTCATCTTCCAATGATTTTTGAATTTTTTTAAACACGTTTCAAAATAATTGTGATTTACCGAAAAAAAAAAATTTTTTTTAAGTAAAATTTGCCGCGTTGTTGTCGTGTTTGCGCACAAACACAAAACTTGACGTATATGCTCACAAACCGTAGTCAATACGAACTGTTTTTCTCAATGGAGCGAAGTTGTATGCTTCTGAATTTTTCTATTACTTTCCAAATTGGTTAGGTGAACTTTAAAATTCAAATAAACTTCAAAAATATTTGTGTGCTCTTTCATTTTTGATTCTCGGTTCATTTTTTGCACAGAAAACAAATGTTTTTGCGGATCCCTGTCATCATAGGTTACTGTAGTTTCAGTTTTTTTTTGACATGATAATCTGAAGTGTACAAAAACAAAGTCAGCAACCAAATATGACCTTAAAGACACCTAGACAATTGAAAACCATTTTTTTAAAAATATTATTTCTACTTTTTTTCATCTTCCAATGATTTTCAATATTTTGATACACTTTTTCAAAAATGTTGTGATTTACGGAAAAAAAAATCCTTTTTTGAAAGTTGCTCAGCCGTGTTTGCACACAAACACACACTTGCCGAAAATGTTCACAAACCATAGTCAAAACGAATGATTTTTCCAATTTATTAGGTGAACTTAAAAATTCAGATATTCCAAATCAAGAAAATTAGGCTGTTTTTTTTTTCATTTCTCCTAGGTTCATTTCTTGGCGCAGAAAATAAATTTCTCAAATTTCTCTGCATTTTTCTCGGCGAAAAAAAGAAGACAAATGAATTGCGACCACCCACGTGGCTTCTCATTTCTTCTCGCCGATCCATAAATTCAAAGAAAATTAATCCAGATATTTTTTTTTTGCTTGCCTGTGCTATTTTTCATCTCTGGCTACTACTATTATTAATATTACTATTATTATTATTATTATTTGCCTTCATCTATCCATCCTTCTCCTTCTCTTCATCTTTGGCTCCTCCTCTGGTGTCCCCCGCGCCCTCCCTCGCACCCTCTGGTCTTTTGTCCACACTCGCCTCGCATACATCACACACACTCATATACACTTTGTGTCTCTTTGGTCATCTTCTCCATCCTTCTCTTCTTCGTCGTTTTTTTGTGATTTCGTATGCACGCGCTTCTCTCTTCGTTTTCTCTCTCCTCTTTTTTTTTCATTTCGAATATTTTTCTCTATACATACACAATGTGGCGAGTGCGAGTTGCACTCAGCAGTGATGAGCCATTTTTTTAGGCCCTGATGTCGTATTTTTACTTTTGATGTGTACTGTACTTTTTTGATAGTTTTTTTAATTTCAAGCTTACAATTAGACCTGTGATAGGGAAAGGGAAAACGTTGATATGTAAGATATCACCTGCCAGAGATGAGCTCTTTTTACACATCAAAATTTGAGTTCAACTTTTCTCCCATTTTTGGCACCGAGCCCAATTAGTAACTACACCTTAGACCACAACTTTTTTCCTGTCCTATTCTGATTTTTGTATTTTTTTGTATCAATTCTGTGGTTCCTACTTTTGTCTACTCAGCAATGATGAGCCATTTTTTAGGCCACGATGTCATATTTTTTATTTCTGAGTTTTGAATGGGTATTGTATTTTTGAGAATCTTTTTGGAACTTCGCGATTAGGTCTAAAAAAAAGTTGATGTGTCTCCTCCCATTTTTCTTACTGTAGTTTTTTTTTGGAATTTTTTTTGGTTTTTTTGTCATGCTACCTATGGCTCAAAAATTGATAATTAAAAATAGATTTTGAAACAATTGACCTTTGAAATGGGACCTCAATATTCTTAAAGAGATTGGCCGAGTTTGCTGTTTATTCATTGAGCAAGAAAGTGTGCTCTATTGCGAACAAGCGGGAGTATTTTTTTCTTGTTTCGTTGGAAAAAAAATTCTGCTCATATTTCACGCGCACACGGCGAAGACAATTTGCACACTTTCTTTTTGCTGAATCCGGACACCCCCTTTAAACTTGACTTTGTAACTGAACTTCAAATGAAAATGTACACTTTTTATAGGCCAAAATATATTTTGCTAATTTTTTTATTTAGAACTTCAAATCTATGGATTCACGTTTTTTAAATTTCTGGTGCCAAACTTGAAATCACGTTTTGCTCTTAATTTTTTTTGGAACAAAGCCAGTGAATGTAAGATATTACCTATCGTTTTTTGGCCTCGAAACTTTTCCTGTCCTACTCTGCTTTCTGTACTTCTCTGTATCGATTCTGTGGTATCTATTTTTGAAAGGCATCAACTGAGTTTTTGTTCTTGAGTTCTATATTACCTTTTTTCGCCACCAATCCTTACTTTTCTGAAATGTCACCCGAAAAATCCGGCACTCTGTGAACCTTTTGAAACCCAAAACTTTGAGTCCTCAAAGTTCCCTTTTTCAATGTCCAAGTACTAAGTTTTAGACTTCAAGCTCAATATATGAGATATGTACCTGTCATTTTTAGGCCACAACTTTTTTCTCTTCTTTTTTATCGTTACTGTACATTTTTGAGTGGTTTTTTTTCTAAAGTGCATATTTTTGGTTCCTTTTTGTTTGTACAGGTTCTATTATTACCCTATTCATTGATATAGGTATTGAAAAAAATAAAGAACAGTTTTTCAAAGAGTAGAGGAACTTGGTTTAGAAATGGGTACATAGGTTTCCAGAAACAGAAATTTACTTTTCAAATCTGTTTCACTATATTTGAAGTCAATTAGCTCTTGGCTAATATATTTAGTTCAAACCTTATTTGACTTCCTTTCAGAGTTTTAAGTCGATAAGTTCATGTCTGAGGTCAAAACTTGAGTTCATGTTTTTTGCCAAACTGAAAACACATAATATTATTTTGATTTTCATATTTAAAATTTCGACGAACAAATCTGGCATTTCAAGTACAAGCGAACTCAAAAGTTTTTTGAACATTTTGAAATCCAAAACTTTGAGTGCACAAAATCCCTTTTTTTTGAAATATCATTTTATTTTATTTTCGCCAACATAAACTGATTGTCAATTTTGGCAACGAGCCTAAATTATCACCTGCTGCAAAAAGTTCACAATCTGAAATTTGATTTCAAATTGTCTGACAGACATTTTTTTGCACCCAATGTTGTGGCTAGTCATGCACTCAACGATCGAGCCACGTTTCAAAGAAGCAGATCCTAGTTTTCTAAAAAATATTTACCTATCAAAAAATCTTCCCTAAAAATCAATGTCGCTGATTTTCGACTCATAAATCTAAACTATGCCGTACTCAAAAATATTATGAACATTTATGAAATCCAAAACTTTTTTTTGAGTGCCAAAAAAATCCGAGTTCAAAATGTTTCACAACGTTGTGAGGAGTGCGCGTTGCACTCAGCAGGTGTTTTAGACATAATGGTTCTTTGTTCTCATTATTTTTTCGTCTCTGTACTTTTTGAATGGTTTTTTCCGACTTAAGGCTGTGTTGAGGTGGTGGTGACGATTTTCAACATATTCAAAAATATCTAGATGAATCATTTTTTGAACCTAAGTGAAAGATAGGGGACTTCAGATGTAAGTTGATTTCTGAATCTGTACACCTATTTGAAATGTTTCACCTCCCGTACTTCAGTAACTGAGGATCTAAGTTTAATATCCACGTGTCTTCTGAAAATAAATGGCTAAAATCCAGATTTGATGATTCATTTGTTTTTTGCATCTACTTTCCCTTTTTGTTTAAATAAATCCCCTTAACGATCCAATTATATTAAACCATTCGCATTGCAAACTTTTGTTTGGCACAAAAATCAACGATTATACCTTTCGGTGTCCAAACCCATTAAAGTTCAATGTACTGCAACTATTTATGTTCAAAGTTTGAAAAAAAAATTGTGTGATTTTCATTAGGTTCTCCAATATTTCTCAATTTGAACTTATTAATGTCATGTGCAAATAATGACAAAAAGGAAAAAAAAACATGTAATAAATACAACTTTAAATGGCGGGCTACAGTAAGACACACAAAAAATACGAATTTGAACTTGATGTGTAAATTGTGTGTCTTACTGTAGCCCGCGATTATAAAATTTGCAAATGTTTTAAACTTTGCACAACGCAAAGGAGGAATGACCATTTTGCTTTGAGAATTATTTTTTTTTGTGTAACACCCACCAGATTGATAAAATTTTGTTCTCCTCAAGAAATCTCTCTTCATAAAACCAAAAAACGAATTCTGACTGTTTCGATTTTTTAGGCAAATATCAGTCTCAAACGCGACAAATTTCTAATTGTAAGGTGAGAATCCATTTTCAGAATAACTTCTCGGGGAAAAATCGGCAAGCTTGCGGCAATTTGTGGCAAACTTGCGACATTCGGCTGTCGCAAGGCTTGCGGTGTTCTTGCGCCAATAGTCGCAAGCTTTGCGACATCTAGCAGCAAAACTACTGCACGGCTTGCGACACCCTTGCGCCAGAAAAAATGGGTCGCAAGTTTGCGACAAACTGCCGCAAGTTTGCGACAAGGGAAAAGCCTTGCGACACGCTTGCCGTTTTTTCCCCGAGTTCTCATTGAATTTGTCTATGAATCATTCAATCAGACCCTCAATGTGTCTTATTTCACGTGTCATATTTCCAGATGCGAGAAGATTCTTTTCAGATTCCACGTGTTATTTACAAGGCTCAAACTCATTTGTTTGAAAATTTTTCGAATCTAAAATCTTGAATTCAACTTCCACGTGTATTTTCCCGACCAGAAAACTTCGAATCACATTTTTTCCTTTAAATTTGCACACAATCAGGGTTTGTTTCCTTGATCATCATGATCTATTTTTGTCCACCGAAAATTTTTGTGAAAAAAAGTTACGAAATCATAAACATATTTCACAACTGTTGAAAATAATGACGACAAACGAAATGAGTATTTTTCAATGATTTATTGTTTACCTTAAAAATTACTGACTAGGGAATATACACGAGAGTGTTAGCGCACTTTTGAAAGAAAGCTTTATTATTTTTGAGTTTTTTATGTTGATCAAGATCATGTTCTTAACTTTTTGAGCTGAAATTGAAGTTTGAGAAGTTTAGTTTTGATAAAAACATACATATATTAATAGTCATAAGAGTGCTGAAACGGAAAAAAATTCAAAAAAAAAATTTTCTCGAAAAAAACTGAAAGTTAAAAATCTTTAACTGATTTCACACAGAGTTAGAGTGAATTTCATGTTTTTCACGTTTTTTGAAACTCTTTTCGAATTCCTTATTTTAGCTTTTCAAAATTGGTTTTTTAAAAGGTATGCTGATGATTTTCAACGTTCTTCACAAACCCTTCACAGTCTAACAGAAAAAAAAAACTTGAAAAGATATTCCAAGTTTTCGAGCTCAATTTCCAGGTTTCCACGCGGAGCCAAGCAAAAATGAGATACATGATGTTGATCAGAATGAAAAGAATCCATCAATCGCAACTTTTTTTTAAATTTTTATATTGACCAAAAGTGGAGTAACTTTTTTTCTAGAAGGTGTTTCTGTTTGAAAATATTAGCACCGAAATTGACAATCTCACAACCACTGTCACCCTGGGTTACTGTAGTTTCAGTGTTTTTTGACATGGGAATCTGAACATTGTTAGCAAAGGTAGTTAGTTACACCAATCAGAACGAAGAATATTTGGGTGGTTAGATACAAAATGTTGATCAGCACACCTTCCAAATTTCGTTACGACCCCTTCTGATTTTTTCATCAAAATTTACACGTCATTTTTCTCACTCTGAAATCCGCTTATTTTTTAAATCCACGATTTTTTTAAAATTCACGCGCCAAAAACCTTTTCCTTTTCTTCTGACGGCTTTTTTTCATCCAACTTCTTCTCACGATAATGTACTTCACCTTCTGTCTATTTTTAGTCATTCTCTTCTCTATTTTCTCCTCTTCTCCTTTTTTTGTTGTTAAATGTGATTAGGTTCTCCATGACGGGGGCGTATTTTTTGAAAAAAAAACTTCATCAAAAAAAAAACTGTAACAAAAATGGGCGGAGCTGAAGAACAACGTTCCAAAAGGAAAGTTTTGTGTCAGACCGCCCATCGCCGACAGTTCTGTTTCATATTTTCTGCAAACCGGTACGCACCGCGTCGCGACCGTGACGCGGTCCTTCGGCACCTCACTTTCTGAGTCATGAGGGGTTTTTTTGTTGTATAAGTGGCCAAATCATTCATCTTTTATGGCCGGCACGAATTCGTCATGTGTACCAAAAAATGCACTTTTCAAAAAAAAGTTCCCTATAGATCGCTGTTGTTTCTTGTTGAAAAGGATTAAAATTTTGTAAGACTTCTTCATCTTCTGACTTGACGATAAAAAAGTGCGGAATTTCGAAATCTTTCAACACCCCGAAAACCACGCCCACAAATTTGTGCCGCTTCTCGCAAAAACCATGGATACTGTGCTAGCAACCAGCCAACCAGCCACATAATTATTTATTCTTCTTGTTTTTATTTTCGAGATTTCTTTTTATCTATCCAGCCAACCATGCCGATGAAATTTTTCTCTTTTTTCGTTTAAAAAACTGGAATTCTTTGAAATAATTTTTCGAAAAAATATTAAACCTGATCATTTTCGTGTCAAAATCCCCAAATATTTTTTTTCCTTGTTATATATGTTTTGGTTATTCAACCACGCCTCCAGTTACAAAAACATCAACGAAAAAATGCCTTGCTTCCTTCCGTTCTAGATCACATTTCGCCTAACTAACATCATTTTCATTTTCTTCGAAAAAAAAAGAAAAATATGACGCATGCGGTGTTCGAACACCTGACCTAATGCATGCGAGGTGGGTGCGCTACCACTGCGCCAATGAGGGTACATGTGCAGCGCTTTCTATTTCTATATATGAAGATCAGTATATTGTTTTATCGCGCAATTTATTCTTGTTTCCGATTTCTTGTTTCTTGTTCCCAATCACCTTTTTTCGGTCACGATTGTTTACTTTCTTCTCATTTCTTCGAATTAACACACACTCTAAAAAAAACTTGTTCCTTCTTCACAGGTTATATGTTTCAAAAAGAAAGGCCAAAAAACAATAACCTTGACGCGCTATATCGATTTCCGGTCTTCTAATTTTTTGTATTTTTGCAGAATAAGCGGAACTGTATGGGCCCCGGCGGCTCGAGCCGTCAATCGCGAACGCTCAATGCAGCGAATTCTCCACAAGGCGGAGAAATGGATTTTGAAATACTCACATATCGGACCACCACCTTTCGCACAGTAAGTTTGCCTTTTTTTCGAAATGTGTGGGTGTTTTCTCAAAGCACAATGATGATAAGATATCAAAATTCGAGTGCAAACGGATTTTTACACCCAATGATAACAATCTACTGTACATTTTTGTTCAAAAATCAGAAAATGCGCTCTATCTCACTCTCATTCGTCTTAAAATATTCTTAAAATTTTCAGTTCTTCTTTTACCTCCTCTCGTTTGCAACATTTGGCGGATTCCGATTACTCGTCCACTGGTATCCGAAATTCTTCATAAACTTCAGATGCAAAAGATGCTCCGTGGAACATGCGAATCTAGCACTCATCATGTGAGTTTTTTTTTTTGGGTCATTGTTGGGGATTAAAGGGGATGAACTTTCAAAAAATATTTTACTTGACGATATTACTAAAAAAATATATATCATTTTGAATTGCTAACTCGTCGGTTACATATATGTTTTCTCGTTGTATATCCCGAAAAAAGTCAAGAAAAGTGAAAGGCAGAAAAAGTACAAAAAAGCTTTCATGGCCTTATGGTTAACGTGTGTTCCTTTTGAGCAAATGATGAAGTCGAGTCTCTGGTTCGGTTCCCCCATGTGTCATTTTTTTTTCAAATTAAGAAATTTGTTTTTCAATTCTTGAAAAATCACTGAAGTTAGAAAAAAAGAAAAAAAAATTTTTGCACATGGGGGGAACCGAACCAGAGTCGTTAGCTCAAAAGACACACATGTTAACCAGTCGGCAATAGACGATTTTCAACATGATGTACTTCACTTGGAGAAGTTTACTTTCCTTCAAAATCTGCTGACAAATCCTCATGGCCGACTGGTTACCACGCACGCCTTTCAATCGTACGATTCTACATATATGTAGGTTCGGTTCCCCAATGCGTCCAAACTTTTTTCTTTTTTCAACGTCTAGAAATATTGAAAAATAAACCAAACTCTCTCCGCATTTTTTTGCAAAAAAAACCTATACATCTTTTCGCAAAAACATCCATTCCATTCGTCAAACATCTATGTACCTAGTAATCAATCAAAAATTGTGTACCTAACCATTATATACTACGAACCTTATTTATGGGCCATCCTGTATTGAACCAACATTCTTGTTATTCAACAAGGGTCTGCATATTTCTGAATAATTTTTGAAAAAAAACTACCGTACTAGTTAAAAGGTGACATGCTGAAAAACATTCATATAATTCCAGCGATAGCCACGAAAGACCGGAGATCTGCCGAATCCACCACCGTGACACAAGTCAATCCACCGAACACACAATCATCGCAAACACCGACGGAACCATCTTGGAACTCGACGAGCTTCGTTGGTTCTTCTTTCGAAAACTGCAATACACGTGGATCGATGGTGAATGGACGACGGCGGCGCGAGCATATTCACAAATCACACCGGAAACATTGGCAAAAACGACGACACGTGGGTTGAGTGAGGATGAAGTTGGGATGAGAAGAACGTATTTTGGGAATAATGTGATGACAGCCGAGTTGACACCGATTTTATCGATTATATTCAAGGAGATCTTGACGCCGTTTTATATCTTCCAAGCATTCAGGTGAGAAAAATTCCATTTTTTTGCGTGTCTTCTGAAAATACGAAGATAGGCAGCAAGAATTGTTGAGCCCAAGGTCCGTGTGGAAAATCCAAGGAATTTGGTGTCCTTTTAAAAACTTTTGATGTGGAACTCCTAGTTTGTATTCAGCTGTCTGAAACTCAAAAACGGTTGTAGAAAAAAGGGAATATCATGTCTAAAACATTTTTTTTTCAGAACTACAGTACTCATTTAAAGGGACACGTTGATTTTTGCAAAAAAAAACTACTGGTCTGTTGCATCACATTTATAACGTGTCTCTTCAAACAAGTACAGTTATTTGTCTTACAATTTAAGAAGTCCATGTACCTTTAAAGTGTAGATGTCCCTTTAAAACCTTTTTCATAGAATTTCGAATTTTTATTTTGCTGTTTAAAACTCAACAAGGGTAAAGGAACGACAGACAGACATGCCCAGAAAGTTTTCTAAACTACCGTATTGATTTAAAGGGGCAAGTCAATTTTTGCAGTAAAACTTACAAGAGAGCAGCAAACTTTTTCTGTAATTATCGACGTGTCCCTTTAAACAAGTACAGTAACTTTTTTTTATTGTTCGGATAGTTTCATGTTTTATTTTCTTTTTGAAAACCAAAGATCATTCTTGGTGTTGAAACCTCTTTTTGAAAATATGCATGTCCCTTTAAAATTTCTGTGTTCCTTTAAGATACATATTCAATGTTTGAATGAGCCTTTAAAGTATCAATTTCCCTTTAAACATACGATTTTCTTCGAAACCTGTTCTTAGGGTGTTCCTTTGAAATACTTGTTCAATGCTTAAATGTGCCTTTAAAGTATCCATATTCTCATGCACTTTTATTTTTTTTTCCATTTTTTCGGTGCCTATGTTCCTTTAAAAACTCCAAAAATTTTCAAGTCAAAGGAACATAGTCTACTACTCTACTTTAAAGGGTCATGGCATAAAAATACGTTTTTCAGCGTCACTGTCTGGTACATCGATGACTATGTCTGGTATGCCACTCTCATCATCGTCATGACCTCCTACTCCATCATCATCAGTCTCCAACAAACTCGGCAACAAGAAAAACGAATCCGTTCCATGGTCGTGGAACACGACGAAATACAAGTGCTCCGCGACGATGGCAAAGTTCGAACAATCGACAGCAACGAGTTAGTCCCCGGCGATTTGTTGATCATCCCTCCACAAGGATGTATGCTCTATTGCGATTGTGTGCTTCTCAACGGTTCGACAATAGTTAATGAGGCGATGTTGACCGGTGAATCGATTCCAATCACAAAGACAGCGATATCCGATGACGGACACGAAAAGTGGTTTTCAATCGATAAGCATTCGAAAAATGTCCTGTTCAATGGAACAAAAGTGCTACAAACCAAGTATTTCAAAGGTCAACACGTTAAAGCACTAGTCATCCGGACAGCCTATTCAACCACAAAAGGCCAACTTGTTCGATCGATAATGTATCCAAAGCCAGCCGATTTCAAATTCCTTGCTCAACTCATGAAGTTTGTTGTTGTTTTGGGAATCGTTGCGATCTTGGGATTCATCTACACTGCCATCGTCTTGTTCATCAACGGAGCATCGGTTGCCAAAGTGTTGATTCGAGCCCTGGACTTGGTCACAATCACAGTTCCACCGGCTCTCCCAGCTGTCATGTCAATCGGAATCTTCTATGCGCAACGGCGATTGCGCGAGCAAAACATCTACTGCATATCGCCGACGACGATCAATACGTGTGGAGCAATCGACGTGGTATGCTTTGACAAAACGGGTACATTGACTGAAGATGGGTTGGATTTTTACGCGGTTCGAATGGTTGACGAGCGAGTGGAGACGTTGCTCGAGCCGATGACAAATGTGGCGGGAGAGGAGAAGTGTCGACGGATGCAGAGAGCGATGGCCGCGTGCCATTCGTTGTCGAAGATTCATCATGAACTACATGGCGATCCATTGGATGTGATTCTCTTCGAACAAACTGGATACACTTTGGAAGATTTGGACGAAGAAGAGGAGAATGCCAGTGAGACGGATTCCAACTCAATTCAACCGATTCTAGTCCGACCACCAGCCAACAACACCGATCAAACTGATATGTCAATTTTGAAACAATTCACCTTCAGGTTAGTTTTCTAAGATTCATGAGGTTCTAGGTCAGTTTCGTGGCTTTCTAGGTAAAATTTATGGGTTTCTAGGTCACATGCTTTGGTTCCTAGGTTAGATTCATGGATTTCTAGGTCAGATTCATAGGGTTCTAGGTAAGATTCATGGGTTCATAGATCATATTCCTTGGTTTCTAGGTCAGATATTGAAGTGGTTAAACCAGTCATAAAGTTTTTTTTTAACATACAGTAGCCTGAATTAACTGTCAACAAAATCCTTACCAAGAAAAATGTCTAGAATGCAAGCTCGCTCTATTGATAACACAGTTCATAGCCTCTCCAACAACCTTCATTTTCCAGTTCGGCTCTTCAACGAATGTCTGTCATTGTCGCCGGTTCTTCATCAACATCTCCCAACATGGTTTATTGCAAAGGTTCCCCGGAAATGATTGTATCACTATGCAAACCAGACACTGTTCCTGATGATTTCCACGACATTGTCGAAGAATACACTCAACATGGATATCGATTAATTGCGGTTGCTGAAAAATCAATCGATAATAATTTGAATATTTCAAAAATGGCGCGAAGTGCTGTCGAATGCGAGTTGAATTTGATTGGATTTGTCGCTCTGGAAAATCGGTTAAAACCGGTGACAAAGGATGTTATCGAGAAACTTAATGAGTGAGTTTTGATCTACTCCATTGGTCTACATAGTTCAGAGACTAAGCCACACATTCTTATAGAGCAAATATTCGATCAATTATGGTAACTGGTGACAATTTGCTCACAGCTCTTTCTGTTGCTCGAGAATGCTCAATTATTCGAGAAGAACGCAAAGCATATCTCATCGAGCATCATCATGATGAGAAGGATAATCGAGGTCGACCACTTATGACATTACGACACAGTGAAATTGACAATTCGAAAAATGTGAAATGTTCTGATTTGAGTAAACTAACCTCCAATGAATATCAATTCGCCATATCTGGCCCGACATTCGCCGTTATTTGCCATGAATATCCCGAACTTCTCGATCAACTCGTATGTGTATGCAACGTTTTCGCAAGAATGTCACCTGATCAAAAACAACTACTCGTTGAACACCTTCAAACAGTTGGAGCGACTGTCGCAATGTGCGGTGATGGTGCGAATGATTGTGCGGCTCTCAAAGCGGCGCATGCGGGAATATCGCTGTCGGATGCCGAGGCGAGTATTGCAGCACCGTTTACGTCGAAGATTGCCGATATCCGATGTGTTATTACGATGATTCGAGAAGGTCGCGCCGCGTTGGTCACCTCATTCTCTGGTGAGTCATAGATATAATATTATTGGGATATCATATTAGGTGGTTTTCTAGGCTGAATTCTAGGCTAAATATGAAATTCTAGGCCATCAGAATGTTTTTCTGAGCTACCAACTCATTTTCTAGGTCATCAAGGGGATTTTCTAGGCTATAAACCGGTTTTCTAGGCCATAAAAATTTTTCCTAGGCTAGCAACTGATTATCTGGGCCATCAAAATTATTTTTCAGTCCATCAATTGGTTTTCTAGGCGATCAAAATAATTTTCTAGACCCTTGACCGATTTTTTACGCCACGAAAAATGTTTTTCAGATCAGCAGAATGTTTTTCTCGGCCACCAATTGGTTTTCTAGGTCATCAAGGGAATTTTCTAGGCTATCAAAATGATTCTCTAGATCATCAAATGATTTTTTCGGCCATCAAAATAATTTTTTTAATTTTCTAGGCCATCAACTCATTTTTTAGGTCACCAAGGGGATTTTCTAGGCTATAAACCGATTTTTAGGTCATCAACCAATTTTCTAGGCCAGCAATTGGTTTTCTAGGCTATCAAAATAATTTTCTTGGTCGTAAAAGTTATTTTCTAGGTCATTATATAAGTTCCTAGACCATCTATTGCTTTTTCTAGGCCATTAATTGGTTTTCTAGGCCATCATAGTGAGTTTCTAGGTCATCAAAATCATTTTCTAGGTCATTCCCTAAAAAAATTGTCTTTTTTTTCAGCATTCCTATGTATGGCCGGTTATTCTCTCACCCAATTCATATCTATTCTCCTCTTATATCTCAACGCCACCAGTTATTCCCAAATGCAATTCCTCTGGATCGACATGCCAATCGTCACCCTTCTCGCATGGCTCTCCTCGCGCGCCCACGCCCACAAATCCCTGGCCCCCAAACCACCACCAACCAGTATTCTCTCAGTCAAAAGTATGGTCTCCCTATTCGGACAACTCGCCATCGGCGGATTCGCTCAAATTCTCGTCTTCTGTCTCATCACTCTCCAACCATGGTTTGTCTCACATAATGGAAATCACAATGGAGGAGATGATAATGAGGAGGATCGAAGAAGTATGCAAGGAACGGCCATCTTCTACGTGTCAGTGTTTCACTACATCATTCTCTACTTCATTTTCGCCAAAGGACCACCATATCGAGGAAGTGTTATGTCAAACAAACCATTTGCTATTGCCATTCTCGTTGTTACAAGTCTCTGTATTTGGATTGTCACCTGGGATTTTACATGGTTCCATAAATTCTTGGGATGTGTTTGGATCCCGACCGAGTTCCGATTGATCATTCTGGCGATCGCCGCGGCAACTGCACTTGTTTCGTTGGTGTTCGACCGATTTTTGGACAAAATATCTGCATATATTAGTGAAAAGTGAGTTGGACATTTTTGAAGAGGAGGGAGGGAAGATGGGAGCGTTGACTTGGGTTCGTCGTGTTTTTTTGGACATGGTCTTGTTTTTCTCAGATACGGTCCAATTTTTCGGATACAGCCCGTTTTTATCCGGATATAGCCCGGTTTTTCTGAATATGGTCGATTTTTTTGGTCACGGTCCGGTTTCATCAGGATCCAGCCGTGTTTTTTCGGACCTGATCGGCCTTTTTCCTTTATAACTTGACCTGGTTTTTCAGGATATGGGTATGTTTTTTTTTAACATGGCCCGCTTTTTCATACACGCCTCAGTTTTCTCAACTCGGCCTAGTTGAACCAGGCCGGTTTTTCGAACATAGACGGTTTTTTTTGGATACGAGCCACTTCTGTTAGCCGGGTCTTCTAAAAACAAAGTCCAGATGGCCTAAATCGGATTTCTGTTTTTTTATTCGATTTTTGTTCCATTTCTAATAATCCGAGAAAATTTGACATTTCTGTTTTTTGCCTGAATATTGACTTCAGGAAGTAAAAAAAATAATACAAAAAATTTTGACATAGTCTGGAATCGAACTCGACTAACCTGAGTCAACGTTGCTTAACCTGCCAGATCGGGCGAGATCATCCCCCCTCTCCATTTTCTCGTTCTCTTGCGCAAATTCACTTTCTCCATTTTTCAGGCTGAGACAACGTCGGAAACGGAACTGAACCTTCATTAGATATTGATTGTTTTTTGCGAAGCTGTGACGTTGGAAACCATTGATTCATTCCACGTAACTTTGTTCAAATACTTGTATTCATTCCATAATAAAACGGTTTTATATATATATTATTTTCATATAATTTATTAATTATTATTAAATATTAAAATGGCAAATGAGACCTCCTGATGAAGAGATTAAAGGGACATACATACATGATCACCGGGTTACTAATCATGTGAAAGTTAACCATGATTTAAATATGAAGTGCTAGATTTGGTAAGAATAGTGGAGGCGAAAGCAGGGGGTGAGGCTTTGGCCAAAATGTTGGATGTGTCGGGTTTTTTCGGAACGCAAAAACCGCATGAAAGAGCGCAGAATTCTTGCATGATTTTTTCGAAGAAGAACGATTTGCAACGATCGATCCAACGCCAGCAGAGATTTGTTCGATCTCGACAGTCTTCGTCTTCTTCACCGCCGGAACCGGAGCCGGCTGGGAGCACCTTGAGCTCGGTCTTTTTCTCGATTTTTGGAACGATTGCCGGAGTTGTTCCGGTGGTTTTAATATCGGTGCATTGGTACATTAAATTCATTTTGAGGACATCAATCTGGAAATAAAATACGATTGTTCTGAAGTTGTGAATTTTTAAATGTGAGGCTATGAAAATGAGAGAATCCAAAAAAAAACTATTCGATCCAACCTAATCTGATTTTTGTTAGAGCTGTTCATCCACAAAATAGACGTTTTCAAATTTTATAATTTGTCAACACAAATTTATTGATTATCATTTTAGAGCCCAAATCAGAAAATTTGAGGTTCATTTTTTGTTTTAATAAGATTGGCTTGTCGACTATACGTGTATCTGCAGTAGTGATCAAAAGTTAGTTCATAAATTTGCTAGAATGACTGAGCAAAGGGCTCCAATTTGTGTAAGACGATGTCTAGTAAAATAAAATTCTGGAAATGTTTTTTCAAAAAACGTTCATTTTTTTAGAAAAAAATTATTTTTGTTCTTCTGGAATGGCAGAATCATTTTCCGAATGATTTTTTCGAGAAATTGTTTTTGATTCTTTAAAAAATAAAAACAGTGAAACTTCACAAACTCGCAGATTGACTGAAAACTGACAAATTTACATCGAATTTTGTTGTTAAAGGTGGGGTAGAGGGAGTTGGCAAGTTGCTCTTAAAAGAAAGAGCACATTTTTTTAGGGACCTTCGAAAAAAAAATGTGCTCTTTCTTTTAAGAGAAACTTGCCAACTCCCTTTACCCCCACCTTTAAACGTACCATTACAATGCAGAGAAAAAAAATTTCAAACCTTTCTGTGAATGACTCAAAAACCAAAATCCCTGAGACAAATATGTTTTAATAAATGTTCAAGAACACATTTTCAAATCTTGTTACAATTGTTTGTAGTACCCGATACCTAGGTTTTTTTGTTGAAGTTGAATAAAAGGCCACTGAAAAGTTGTTATTAAATAAAAGAATAATTCCGAGATAGTAAAACACTGGAGGGATTTTTTATCAAAAAGTATAATATTTGAAAAAAAAAAAGCCCGAGTTTTGAAATTTGGGGGATTCTCCATTTATATGAGCAACAATACAAACTTGAACATTTTGAATTACGATGTTCTCTTTTTCTATGTAAAATACCTACTATATCGAAGTTTCTCTTTGATTTAAAAACAGGTTAATAAACCGAGCCTAGAGCCAAGTGGCTCATGGTCGACCCGTGAGCTTCTAAGCCTGAGCTTTTGGGTTTTGGCTCTATTCGTGAGAATTGGTTATATGAGATCGGATTGCTTGCTCAAAAGTCAAACTCTGACTTTTCTCCATATTTAAATCCGAAAATGGTCTTATCCAAAAAGTCAGAAACTAGAAATCAAAATTTTCTGACAGATTTCACAGTAAAAAATTAAATTTCAAAATTATGTTACAATATTATTGTGCGTTTCCTCTGCTGGAAATATTTTTTTTTCATGTCTGTTCATTTTTACGACATGGTTTTAGGTTCTGAAAGTTCTCCTACGTTCAAAAAATATACGTTCAAAAAATCGTTAACTCCAGTAGTTCTATTTCTATACCATTTATCTTTACACTTCTCTATTTTGAAGTTCTCCTGAAATGGTTCAAAAACTTCAATTTTTCCAGCTAGTAACCTTATTATATCTCAACTCACCGGACTAAAATCAATAGCCGCCCCAATAACTGGTGTCATTTCCGATGCTTTTGCAACCATTGTTTCGAATCCATTCTTCGAAAATGCCAATGAATCATAGTGCACTGAAAAATTCTTAAATTTAAGAAGTACCTTCCAAAAAAACTCACTGATAGAATAATAATCATAAAGTTGTCCATAATATGAACTCTCAGCTAGATCAACTTTGCCGAATTGATCGTAGGCTTCTGTAAAAATCGAAAAAAAAAACTGTGGTTTTCCTGGACCATTCTCACCCCGATCAATATTATGCCATAAAATAGTGATATGTTCATCGCGATCCCATCGCTCATGTTCATGATAAAACCCGACAGAATGCATCAATTCGTGAATTGCAGTGTCATACTGTAGACACCCGTTGTCCAACGATAATTCTTGACGGCCACCCGCTCGGCCAACATCGGAATAACATCTGGATAAATTAAAGAGTGGTTGTTAAATTCTAGCCAAGAAGCCGATAGAACTAGAGAACCAAGAAATGTATGATGACCTGGGAACATCTTTCAAAATAAGAGCACACCTCGCAGAAAATTATAGAGCTCTTAGTTTTGAGAAGTTTTCACCTATTTCTTTCAAAAAAGGTTTTTCTGTAGCTTTGATTCAGTCTTTTCCCAAAATAAACTTTGGGAATTATTTTCCGAATTCTCGACTTTTTCTCAAAATAAAATAGCGGTAATTTTTTGGTATCTCAAAATGACTTATAAACGCTGAACTCGTATGTCCTCATTCTTCTATATATATGAAGAAGTCAGTGAATTTTGTAATGGAAAAAATTAAAGCAGAAAAAAATGACGTTCTAGAATATTATAGTTGAAAAATAAGCGTATCGAATAGAGCTTATAACTTTTTTTTAAAGTTGGATCAAAATTCAATTTTTCGAGAGATCGAATTATTTTAATTTTTCTCTCGGAAACAACGTTGGTCATTTTTGAAAAACCATAACTCAGTTGAAACTCAACAAAAAATTTTGGCCAAAAAACCATTTCGTAGGAAAAACTGATTTTTATCCGAAAAATATTGAGATAAAGGAGAACAAATTTTCAAAGTTCGAAAGTTCGTTTTTTTTTTAATTTTTCATTCCAGAAGATCAAACTTTTCCTATAATTTTCAACCAGATATTCACCAATATGTTTCAAAAATGTTGAAAATTTCCCCAGCCATAGTTTTTCTAATTTTTCAAACATTCAAAATTTTTTTCGCTTAATCTCACTATTTTTTAAAGAAAGATCACTATTTTGTCTACAAAAAGATTTTTTGACCGAAGTTTTTCGTTCAGTGTGAATTGAGTTATGATTTTTCAAATATGACCCAACATTTTTTCAGAACAAAAAATCGAAAAATTGAAATATTTTTTTCAAACAGCATCTCTTATTCTCTTAGGGCCCTTCCGATCTAGAGTACAAAAAAGGCACCAAATCTTACCCATCAATTTTCCCAATATACAAATAATCATTATCCACCGCTGTTCGCGGCACAAATCGAATACACGTCTTATCATGATACGACTGAAAACTTCGCGCCAAAACTGCCCTCTCCCGTTCATTATATTGATTCGATATCACATAAGGAATCCGACCATTTGGCCATTTTCGAGTCCCAGTGATCACCCCGTTTCGCCGTAAATTGGCACTATTTTCCTGAGAACATGGACTTTCGAATTTCATGTCTTGGGAAGGGAGGGGTCTTACCAACTTCCAAGCTGCTTTTCCTCGAATATCACCTTTCCTATAAACCTGCTTCCAAAGAATCTTCCCAGCTGGAATGTGATCTTGTTGAAGTTGATCTCCGTTTTTGAAATCGTCCGCGGTTAGAAATGTTTCGTCGTCTGCAAAAATCACATTTGAATTTTGAACTGAAATCTTGTCCTAATTCTAAATCTTTTCAAAAAGCGCCTTTCCATGCTGAAAAAATCCGGTTTTTTTGCCATTTTGCTTGAAAAAAATTGTTGATTCTCGAAAGAAAGTGAAATTGGTTTTGTGGCAGATTACTATTATTATGTTTTTTTTTGTAACATAGTGAAATGAAAAAAAAATGTTCGTTTTCTACTCGAATAAAAATAAATGATGATGGTGTGGTAGACGAAAAGTTTGAACATAGTAATAATAAATAAAAGTAATGGAGAAGTTGAAAGAAAAAACTAGTAAGAAGTACATAGATCATGTAGTAGTATAGTATGGTCAGAACAAAAAATCTTCAGCGGAAAAAAAATGTAGAGAAGGGATCTATCTGACAGTGATTGTGGGTCTGAAAGGCCTCTCTGAAAAATATGTTTTTTTTTTTTGTTCATTATGTTGAGCCTTGTAACAAGTTACTAGTTAATTGTTGACCTAATTTTACACTTACAAGGGAGCCTACCGTACTCCGAGACTCAAATTTCCTCAAAATTAGTGGACTTATATATCGAGTTCGACCTCCTGATCATCATGATATATTTTTTCATTCGCTTGAAATATTTGTGGAAAATGTTATGAAACATCAAAAAGATTTTATTATTCATTTCAATTTTCTGTATCTTGAACAAGAAGTTCTATGTAAAGTTTCTGAAACGTACCAGGAACGTCCGAAAAAATTACAGAGTTCTCGGTATCGTCTTCACGGTCATAAAAAATGGGCCATGTTTTATCAGAACAAGGTCCCAAAAAAGAGACCATATCAAAGTTTGTCAATCACTAATTATGATGACCAAGTTTTGAAATTTTTTAAAGCTTTTCGCATAGTTATCGAACTTTCAAATTGAACAGCTTACCCAAATCTTCAAAAGATATGAAAAAAAAACTTCATTTTCAAAAAAAAAAATGTCCAAATATAAGGTAATAACCCAGCCTTTGAAAAACTTCTGTAAAATATGAGAATATCACGAAAAGTTTATCGTGGTCAAGTTTCAAAAAGTATGCTACTTCAAAAAATTTATTCATGAAAAAGCTCACCATTAAGTGGTCGTAAAAAATCGTCTTCAGTCAAAAACGTCTCTTCCCTCGGATCATGTTGCTTAATTCCTATTGAAAAATTGACAAAACCTAACAATAATAATACAAATATCGAGTAATAATAGTTCCATCGTCTCATCCTTTCTTACATTACAAGAATACACAAAGTGTTCGTTGAGACGCCGCCGGCGCGCGCCAAAAATGAAGAAAAGAGGTGCTCTTTCTCAAATGGTAGCCCAACAAACTGACACACACACAGTGCCAACACAAACATTGCCGCGCCGCCGCGCGCGACGGCATATTTTCACTTTTTTCCGGTTCAGCAGGCGGGGTTTATCAAGTTTGGTTGTGGTGGTTTTTTGTGTCTGTTGCGTGTGTGTGTGTGTGTGTGCATGCGCAAATGTGCGCAATAATACCGGTAGACAACTCGACTAAGGGGTAAGCGGATTATGTCTCGCGTAATAATCATGAATATGAATGAATAATTGTGTAGTGTTGATCAAGAGGATGACTTTGTTTTGTTCTAGTAGTCAAGAACTTGTAGCTGATAAACAAAACATTTTTGCATGATTTGTGAGAAATAGAATTCTGGTTATTCCGTGAAAAATCTGGTACGTTTTGGATCATAAGTGTTGATTTTATTATTCAAAATCAACTAGCTACTAGGGTTGTAAAAAGTGGTGTTCGAGTAACATATGTTGGCTCAATAACCCAGTACATACCAGGCCTGTTTCATGAACCCATAACTTTATCTATAGGTAGGTCGAAACTGTGAGAGGCCTTCTGGAACCTATTGGGCTAGCCTGTATGTGAACAAAGTGGTCCTAAAATGGTGTTTATTATCGGAACCAATTTTAACACTTCAATATTTGTTTCTGGTATCAGAAAATCCAAAAATTGTTTTTTTTTTTCACTTAAAAACATTGAGGTTATCACTAGAGCGCAGATTTTTTGCGGTTTGGAACCATTTTGAACCATTTCAATGCATTTTAGGTCCTTTCGCTGTTTTCAAAAAAAATTTTAGAGCATTTTCCCACATTTCTATGCATTTCCAAATATCGTAGAAACTTCGAGAGTTGGGTTTTTGTCCCATTTTCAATCATTTTTGTACATTTTTCGAAACATGTGTGTTTATTTCAGGTATTCACTGTCACAATGAGTTCAGCTTACGTTTCAATTCATGTTGATTTATTTATTCCAAATTTTCGTTGCATTTTTTGACACATTTCTTGTATATATTTTTCATTTCGCAGCATTTCGTGTATTTTTCTGAGTTTTGAAGTTTTTTATCTAAATCGCTGCTTCTTTATTTTCCATGTTTTGATATTTTCAACTATGTTCCTTCAAAAAGCCATACATATCTTGTACATCTGATCGTATTTTTGTTTATTTTGTCTTTTTTTGGATTGATGACAGCTCGGAGTTAAACAAAGAAATAGGTGAGAAATCGGAAAAATATAATGAAAACGAGGGAGTGACTCATTTTTTCAGGACTTGAATTTTTTTTTTAGTTTTCCAGTATATATCTATTTCATACATCAATTCCATGAATTAATAGTGCAAACATGGTGCAATGTTACTTTTTGTCGCGCGCCTCATATTTACTCTTTTGTTTTTTGTGTGCGGGCATGTGCATATTTGTTGAATATTCGATTCCAATATACGTCATTTGGTGGAGCACGTGGATATGAGTCATAGCAGGGCTATAATCAGGGGATCATTGATGATTTTTGTGGTGAAAAATACGATTTAAACTTCTAGCGATAACAATGTAAACGCGCTCTATTGAAGTTTTCTGTGTCGATAGGAAGAATTTGGTTAATATTGATACCAAAATACGCCTTCAAATGTCATAGAATCATCTAAAAAGTTTGGATGCCAAAAGGTTTCAGGCTGAAACTCAAAACTACAACAACAACAGTATGATAACGTTTGAATTTAGTGATTATTTTGACATCAAATAAGGCTGATAACATTGATAAAAAATGTCAGGTAAAACCTAGACAAGTTTCAGTTCTAATTATATTTGAAAAATGTTTTCAAAATCTGACAACTTCGAGTTTAACTGAACTGATATTGATTATTCAACCTAAAAATTCCGATTCTGTTTTAAAAAAAAATCAAGAAATCATCAGTCTTTCGATAGATTTTTGCATGGTGATCGTGTAATCAGTTTTCGCCGATTTCGAATATTAACGCAAGAATTTTAGCTCTAAAGCTTGTATTTCACACTGGGGAAAATAATTTAAAATGATCCTTCAGTTCGCTGAAAAAAAAAACTATAGATCAACTTTTTGTCCTGAGAACTTCTCGAACGTTAGTTTCACATGAAAATTAGAATTTAAGATTTTTCGTCATTTTCTGGCATGAGACAGAAAAATAGAATTTTTTATAACTATAGTTTTCATTTTTTGAGAGAGTTAAAAAGGTCTTGCAACGAAGAGCCGCCCGTGTTCTCAACGTTATAATTTTTCTCGTGAAGCATTAGAGCACGTTTGCCTTACAAGGGAAGGTCCCCGAGCGTGGTTATTATATTTTCTGAAACTTGTTCAGTTGTTAGATATGGGTCTGAAAAGTATTCTCCAAAAATTTTATATCTCACAAATCGCTAGAAAAAAAGTTACGGTATGTCAAACTTCTTTTTGGAACACAACAATTCTTCTATAATTATTTTTCATATTTGATTACCATATAGTTAGGACTCCATTTTCAAACATTTTATACAGGGTTCTCACTTTGAAGTTGCAAAATTTGGAGCTGAAATTTGCAATAAAAAAGGCGTATGAAATGTTGATCAGCATCTAAAAACCAAGCTAATGTTATATTTTTGACAAAAATCTTCACATGTTTTCTGGAAACCAACCCCAACAAAAAAATATTGCTCTCTGAAAAATTTTCTTCCGTAAAAAACAAGCAGTTTTATGTGCATGTTCATATATTTTTCCATTCCACCCATCCTCCTACAGTACCCGGAAACCAAAACCAAACTTTTTGTCAACATGAACAATAAGTGTTCAAGTGCTCACACAGTTATTGTCCTCCTTCCCATTCTTTTTCTATTTTTCGCGCCATGAACAAATATGGCCTTCTTACTTTGATGATATACATGCCGGAAGTCTTCTTATCTCCTTTTTTGTGCTCTTCCCTCAAAAGAGCACATCTCTTGTTGTTTCAAGAGTGGAGTGCTCCGAAAAATATATGTATAAGTTATATAGTTGAATTGTGCTTTGTGCTCGAGCCGAAAAAGAACAATGAAAATGCGGAAGATCGAAAAGTCAGTGATCGAAGATTGAAACAAATTTTATTTCTAACAATGATGATGATGATGGTGATGATATCCATCCATAATTATCACCTCCGGTTGTTGATTATACGCATAAATTTGTGGATATAAAGGTGGCGCTGTTGGCACAACTTGTTGCACATAAACCGGCTGAGCGGCGACCGGTATTACTGTAGGTTGTTGTTGCTGGATTACTGTGGGTTGTTGGATGATGACTGGTTGAGGTGGAAGGGTTTGAATTATTGTCGATTGATTAGGTTTTCCGTGTTCGTTGAATTGCACATAGTTAACAGTGAGATCTCCGCGGAGCATGAAATTGTGCGCTTTTCTTGAATTACTGTGCATGTGGTAATGAGCAATATGTTTTCCATTTATATGAACATCATATTTGTGATGCTCATTGATGATTTTGAGCACAAACGGTTCTCCAAATTGCACCGGATTGTGATGATGCTCCTCTCTAGCCCATCTTCCACGTTTCAAATGATTAAATGCAATGCATCTTTCACCAGATACACCCATTCGAACAGAAATGTGCAATGGTGTACCGGATGGTTTGTTGTATTCAATTGTGAATCCGCTGAAAAATGAAACAGGGGGTTAATATTTACTAACTATTGGAAATAACTAACCCCTGTTGCCCTTGAAAAACGATTCCTGAAATTTCGACACTTGTGTGTGGTTTGATTCCTCCATCAATGTGAGCATTCAGAGGTAGAGGCTGGAAAAAGCGATATAATCACAATGGACAGTTGAAAATGTCATTTTATAAATTTTTAGAAGCTTTAAAACATCCCGTATGCAGTTTCTATCAAATGCCCATTCTTCAGCATTGGAAAGTGAAGAAAATCTTGGAAAAAAAACCAAAAAACCTACAAAAATAGTGTAGTTTGTTATAACTTTTTTTTATCCTGAAAGAATTTTGTTTTCACAGAAAAATGAGGAATCCTAGTATTTTTAGAATTTTTCATAACTTTTAAATATATTCAAATGTGATTTGAACATTTCAAACAAAATAATTCGTGGGTTTGTTTTCATTTGCTTCTAGTGATTTTGACTTTTGAAGTTCGCAACATTTTTCTCAAATTTCTAGAGTGAAAATTAAGTTTCTAGAGTTCTTCTTTATTCTGGAATACCCTATTATAAGGCTTCAGTCTACAAATTTGATTTCATTCATGTTTTCTCAATTTCTAGCTATACGTAGTTACAAATTTCAGATTTAACATTCGCGCATTGAAAACCAAATTCTTCCAAAAATTGGATATTATTCAGCGTTCAAAAATATATGACCATTCCAAAATTAATATCTATTATGCTGTAGTTTCAATTTTCAGGACCAAACAAACACATTGATAAGAAAATAAATTGATCTTTGAGGATTGGTGATCTTTATACGACAAATATGCCGGAACTGTATTTTCTACCGAAAAACTTGCGGTTTTCAAATGTTCTCTAAAATTTTCAGATTTGTCTCATGAAAAAAAAACATTAAAGTTTGGTTGTTGCCTATGTAGAGGTCCCAAAATCTAATAAAGGTTTTAAAATAATACAAGTGTGATTTTTCGGACAAAACTCATTTTTCGGCGTATTCTGATCTTACGTTTTAAAGAACCCCAACGATCAATAGGTTTTTTTAAACAAAAAAACTCAGAAAATATTCAATTCTAAAAACTGAAACCACATCAATGATTGAATTTCGGATAATTCAAACTATTTTTAAAATTCCAATCTTTCCCAAAATATACTTACCGGGGATTCGATTCGTTGGAACTTCATTTTTTTCTGGTCGTTTGTATGTATGTTGAATGATAACCAAACTATTTCCCTCAACGTTTTAATAGTCGCTGATAAAAAAGGGGAACCGAGAAACCATGACGTGCTTTTTAGTATAGCATGATTCATAACTCTCGTCCTAAATACTGGTTCGTCATAAACTTATGACCTACTTGAGATAGCAGAAGGTCAAACACCTAAATTTTCGGGTGCTATTTTTAATATTTTTCCAGATATTTCGTTAAGCGTTTTATGCATCAAAAAACCAATCTACAATGTATTGTTTGCCTTTTTTATTCTAAACATCAAGGAAAAAACTGTAAAATGTTCATATATCAATAAAAACGTGCGCTTGAAAATCAAACAAAAGCAAAAAACAGCTCACTTGCAGATAAAAACTAACTAAACAACAAAAGGAAAACCTAAACTCACTATTTACAGGAATCTGGTGGCGGAATCGTGTCGTCGACGATTTTCAGCGCCAAATCAGCGTAATGCTTCCATAACGATTCGTCTTCTTCCTGTAAAAAAAAATTTGATTACAAAAGTATTTTTGAAATTTAAGCATTTTTTAATGATGAATTTCATACTGTTTTGGAAATTTTGTAATTTTTACAATCAATGTATGGTTTTGTGCTGAACGGCAATGAAAAGAATGAATGATAAAGCACGTAGTGAAAAAACAGAAATATACTACTAAGTTAGAATTCCAGATTACACGAAAACATTTGCAGAATAATACAGCGTTTCAATATGACAACGCAAAAATAGATTTTTTGAACATTTACAAATTCTCTAAAACGTACATTGTCTAGGAAAAAAAATACTGTTCAATTCTAAACCAATTTTCGGAAACCTGAACTTCGACGCTTCAATTATTAATAATCTTTTGATTTTTCTAAAAGTCTTAGTTTTCAGATCTGGCTTATCATACTAACTTGAGGTATGTTTTTTTGGCGCGCTCGTTATTTTAGGAAATGTTGGGGATTTTTAAAGTTAAAGGGCGACTATGGTCTGAAAACAAGTTTTGCTATTTCTATTCTTGTTGTTTCTCTTATTATCAATCCATAAATAGAAAAAATCCTCATTTGACGCTTCCACGACAGGAAAAAGGTGAAAAACAATTCTTGAGCCCGTGAGAACAGATGAGAAAGTTTGCTCTTTTGCTACAAAGAAAATTCGAAATTAGTTCACAAACACCAAATATGACGAACAAAGTTTGAATGACGCAATTTTGCACACTGCTTTCAGCGATCACACCATAGCCGCCCTTTAAAGGTGGACTGCGAAATAATTGGAAACAGCGGTCTGCAAAATTTCGTCGCGCGTCTGTTGAACAATGCACACAAACACCAAAGTTGACGCGCATTTTTTCAGTCAGAGAAAAAAATAACAAATTAATTTTCCACTTTCCCGCGTGTTCAATAGAGCACACATGCCACATTAAACAACGCAAGCGAAACATCCTTTCTGGACCTGTTTGGCCCTCCTGTGCGAAATTTGTTTGATTTTTTTGCTCGACGGGACATATATAAAGTGAACATAAACTTTAGAGTGAAGGAAACATGAAATTATCTCGCAGTCCTCCTTTAACAGACTTTTTTAAACATTTTCCTTTTTTTCAGGGTTTGAATTTTGAAACTGAAGAAAAATGGATGTAAAGTGTTTTTGTGGGTTAAAGTTTTATATTTTAGTTTTCGAAATTATTTTGGTAGAAAATTACTCGATTTCTCGCAAACATTTATCAAAAAAACTCACAACATCACCAACATCGGTCGAGCATCCACTCGAATTCAAAACAAGTGCATCATACAGTTCAACATCGTCCAATGAATCGGTGCGCGGTAGACAACAACTCTAAAAAACCCTCATTCACTGACAATAAATTTTTTGCAAAAAAAAATCGGTCAAACCTGAAATTCCGATCCAAATCTCGAAGTACACGGAACTTGTTGTTGCTGTTTTCGTCTTTCCTCATCCACATTCAAAAACGCCAAAGTAACCGAATGGGTTAGACGAGAATGGAATTTTGCTAGAAAGAAACAATAGCCTACTCATGTGGTTTTAGAAATTCTTACTTTGCAATGACTTTACAATCGGTGCTCTTCTAGCTAGACGCCATTTTGCAAAAACGTTAGGACGATGAAAACGGACAACTTTAACAGTATACAATCCGAATGCTGGAAAATTTTAAAATAAATTTGAGTATTTTTCGGGTAGGCAACTCACGCTTTCCTTGAAAAATTTTCGAAAAATCAACTACGAATTCGACATCGTGACTCCATAAAAGTGGAAAGCCATTGTGGTCAGTAAGACCAGAATATTCCGAGATTGTTTCGATCTGAAATTTTGTATTGCAGCTTATCAAAACGTGTTTTATTGTTTTAATTTTATTTTGTATTTTTCTTAAGCTTCAGATAAAAAAACCGGATGAGACGGTTCTTGATTTTCTTTTGTTTGAGTACAGAGAGGTCTTTCGTTGTTTTCTATTCAAATTACTAAAGTGATATATTATATAAATACACACCTCTACAAATCCACCATGAACAGTAACTGACAACTGTGTAACATTTTGTCTCAAGCTCCTTCCGTCGACATGAAATCCTTCAGGAGATGACGAAGGAGAGCCGCCGTCTTCTTGAAATTGACCACCACCACCACTATTATTTATATTGTTATTATTACTACTCATTCCATAACACTTTTTCATTCTCATAGCTATTGATACCCCCAATAAGTGTACATCTGCAAAAAAAACCAGAATTTGAATACTGATTTGATTTAATTTAACTCACCATCAACCCCAATTTGAACGCATTTAATATGATCATGCGTAGGTTTGCCGCTCGGCAGTTTTTCCGACGGGTGGCAACAATGCGTGCCACATTTAAAAATTCGAACGTCGCGCGGGAAATCGCGACTCGAAACAAGGCGCAGATCGCGTTTCTCCTCACATTCTTCGCGAGTTACCAAGCCGAAATGTTCGTTTTCGATGAGTTGAGCTGACATGGATAGCGAGTACTGCAAACCAAATCTGCTCAGTTATTGTCAAAGTTTTTTCTCTGAAACTTACAACTTTTTCAAATTTTCGCACATCATTTAAAAACAATTGCCACCGTCCATCACGTTCTTCACAGGTAACTGAGCATATCAATCGCCCGATTTGTTTTTTCGGAAGAATATTCTGATCTGAAATAATACCCAACACATCGTTGAAAACCGCATATTCCGAAAAATCAATGTTTTGATATGTGAAACATCCGTTGGTCAAGCAATTGCAAACAACCTGTAAATTGGGTTTCAGTTTTGTTTTTATTTTAAAAATGACTACTTACCACATATCGCTTCAAATTTGGACAAAGTTCGACGCTTAGTTGACCCCATTTACTAGAAACTTTCAATTTATTAACACATGTTACACTTTTCACATTTTGAATATACATTTTGCCTTCATATCTGCAAATTAACTCTTCATTTCTCTTTCGAACTTTTTATATTGCTCACCTTTTTATCAAAAATCGCGAATTAATAATCGATCCATATGGCAAATATGGACGACCGGTCATTTTTACAATTCTGGTACTTGCTTCTGCTATAAACAACGTCTTTTGATGGCAAACAAGATATTTTTCTGAAAATTTAGTGTTGTTCTTAGTTTTTTTTTTCGAAAGTGTTCTACCTTTTGAAATCTGATTCAGAACTAGAATTTCGGTGTTTATGACTTCATCACTATCGCCAGGATCATTTGGTTCATCCGAAAACGGCATCTGTGCTGTGAAAAAAACGTTGAAAAAAAACGAAAATAAAAAATAAAATTTGAAATGTGTTTTCGCATTGGAGCATGTTTGCGCATTTCATATTTTTGTTTTCGTTTTTTTTTATTTCTGGCACCAAAATATTGCCGAGTACTGTTTATATAACTTTTTTCTCCATTTTCAGGAGAACATAATTATATATTTAGTTTTAAGATTCATTGACAAAATAATAAATACATGTTTTTAAAAATAAATAAGTTTGAATGTTTCACCAAGTGTCAACCATCCAAGCGATAATAGGTGTCGACGCCACTCCTACCAAGATACCCAACATTAAGAAAATCGATGCCAACATGCCACTCAACTTCTGATATCGTTGCGGCACCAGACTTGGAGTGTAGATCAACGCCAAGCTGCTCATATATCCACACGACAACGCCATAATTGTGCATCCAATGGTGAACCACCATTCATTTTCAAAAAAAACTGGCCATTTTCGGGTTGTTGGGCGATAGTTACAGAACATGTAGAATGGAATGAAGACTGTTCGAATAACCACACCGATCCACAGATATTTAGAGGACGGCTGAAAATAATCAAATTTTATGCTAACCCGAGGTGAGGAGCTTACAAACTGGACATAGTTGGCAATAGTTGACCCGATCCATGCAAACAAGTTGAAGTTCAAAAAAGTGTTGATGGCAAAGTAGAGATCATCACCGAATACTGATTTATCACCCGGATGTTTGGCATAATATGGTGTGTCGGTCATCATTGCTGGGAAGATGATGAGAGAGACAAAGTAAACGTAGAAGTTGTTGAATAATTGTACCCAGCACTGAAATAATTTCACATTGAGCATCAAAAAAATTGGTATTATATTATGGGTTCGTTATTATCTAGATCTGTTTATTACTGGCTATATTATTTTTTAGGTCTAGTGTTTCTTGACCTGGTATATTCTAGACCTGGATGTGGTATTTTTCAGACATAGTGTTCTGGGCTTAAGGTGTGGAATTTTTTGATTTTTTGCTCGGATTTCTTGGTCCCCTTGTGAACCTAGCTTTATCTGGGCCTGGTATTTTCTAGACTTGATATTTGCTCTATTTGGTTTTCATGTGCTTGTTCATTTTCGGGCGTAGTATTTTTTAGGCCCGGTAGTCTGGGCTATCTGGACCTGATTCTGTATGGCCTGGCACTCTGAAGGTGTTTTTTCTATCTGGACCTGGTTTTAACTGGGCCTTGTTTCAATTGGGCCTCGTTCTATCTGGACCTGGTTTTAAAGGGCGACTGCATTATCACTACAAGTTTCGTTAATTCATTTCTTCTCAATTCAGTTTTTTTCAATCCGTATGAGAAAAAAAATCTCGATTGGTGCGTGCGCGACATTAAAAAATGAAAACAGAATCTCTCCCGCAGCCCCCGTGGAAGCAGCAAGTGTGCTCTATCGCACCCATCGTTGTGTTTTGTGTGCATACACAACAAAACAAACGCGAAAATGCACACACTTTTCTAAGGGAAAGCGCAGTCGATCTTTAACTGGGCCTTGATCTACCTGGGCCTAGTTCTATCTGGGCCTTGTCCTATCTGGTCCTTGTTCTATCTGGGCCTGATTCTATCTGAACCTTGTTCTAACTGGGCCTGGTTTTATCTGAGCCTGGTTCTATCTGAACCTTGTTCTAACTGGGCCTGATTCTATCTGGGCCTGGTTCTATCTGAACCTTGTTCTAACTGGGCCTGGTTTTATCTGAGCCTGGTTCTATCTGAACCTTGTTCTAAGTGGGCCTGGTTCTATCTGAGCCTGGTTCTAACTGGGCCTGGTTGTATCTCGAAGTTGTTCTAACTGGGCCTGGTTGTATCTCGGACTGGTTCTATCTGGGCCTGCTTCTAACTAGGGCCTGGTTCTATCTGGGCCTTTTTCTAACTTGGCCTGGTTCTAACATTCTATCGGGAGCTGCTTCTATCTGGGACTGTTTCTAACTAGGGCTGGTTTTGGGCCTTGTTTCAACTGTGCCTCGTTGTTTCTGGATATGGTTCTAACAGGGCCCCGTTCTATCTAGGCCTTGTTCTATCTGAGCTGTGTTCTATTGGGCCTGGGTCTATCTGGGACCGGTTTTTTCTGGGAATTGTGATTTCTGGACCGGCTAATATCTACTTCTATTATCACGAAACCCTAGTTTCTAAACCTTGGTATATCCGGGGTTCGGTATTTTTCTGACAAAGAGTATTATCCTGCATTATCTAAATCAGTCTATTACTCTCACACTTTCCAGGGCCCTTGGTCTAGTTTTCAGTTCTGACTGAAATCTGGTAGCAGGACTCGAACCCACGACCTTTCGATTTAAAGACAGCCATCTTAACCATTTCACCAAACGTTCACGCGAAGAACGCTCAACATTTCATTATTATATACTATAGATTTTCGATCATTTCAATAAAACAATTATAGATGATACAAATTCACGTGATGTTTTTATTTTGAATTTTAAATCGATCATTTTCGAATATTGTTCTAGTTTTTCTGACCCGAAAACCCATAAACTAACATATTTGAAGCATTCCCAATATTGTGCCAATGATGGATTATCGACTGTTTCCTCTCTTCTCGCTTCAACTCCTTTTTCGATGTAATATTGGTAGAATGGCTGAAAATAAGGGCATTGAATTTACTTTAAGGACTTCACTTTTCCTAGTTTTCGATATTTTATAAAAACAGGAAACTAAAAAACTTTTCGCATTATGCTAATTTTGTTGGTAAATACAAACATCATACGGTTGATGTGAAAATGTGTACTTTGTGTTTTTGAGTTAAATGAAACTCACCATTCTCACCAAAAACCAGAGGGAAGCTAGACAAATCGCCAAAAATGCCAAAGAGATACTGAAGTACAACAGAGCATTGAGCTCAATGTCATTTGGAGAGACTGAAAAAAAATAATTTTACCGACAAATTCCCAGAATTTCAAAAATAATTAGCTTCCCATGCCGGGAATCGAACCCGGGCCGCGTGGGTGAAAACCACGAATCCTAACCACTAGACCACATGGGAGGACGAGTGTTCTTTCATCAATTCCCGTCGTATCTCTCATTTCTCTTTTTTTTTCTCTCGATATATGCGCTACAGATCAGAGAAAAAACGTACTGATAGTTGTCAAAATACTCATGACCGATGTGAAAACTCCACAAAGATTATTTCCTATGATCAGAGAATTGATATAGTTGTCCGGGAAATCTGCGACAATGCCATAGATCGAGTTCTGGTAAATACCATTGGCCAAGTTCATCGCCATAATAATGATCAAAGTGACAACATAGAACCAGGTAACATCTCCATCGTCGGGAGATGCAAAAATCGCCAAAACAACGATAATTGCCACCAAAATACAATTGATGAAAAGAGGAATCGCAACCCGAAGCATCATGAATCCCCTGAAACAGGTTTCGTAGCTCCTAGTGAACCTAGCGACACCTAGAACCTACACCATAACAACAATGGTGTTCACCACCATCACACCAACGTTCGGAATTTGCGAAGTGACACCAATAATCGACATAAAACTATCCTGATAACTCGTCCCATTGAACCAATAGTCATGATAGTACTGAAATATGAAGCTATGTGAAAAGGGTACTGTATGTTCTCCTACCTGTGGTGCAATTGTGATGAACATATTCCAAGACATCAACATTCCCATACCATGTAACGTGAAGATGATATAGACCTAGAAATGAGGTTTAGCTACGCTGAAAAGGTTCCATTTGAACTCACCAGGTTCCAATGATCCTTCGGAGTGGAAATACGTCGACCCCATGTGTCACGATTCGGCACCAAGTTCTGATTGGAGTGGTCCGCCTGATGACTCTCACATTCCTCCTCCATTCTGCAATAGTTTCAAAATTTTTGGAAAACCCAAAATATAGAAAATATGACTCAGACCAAGAAACACACAGAAACTATTATTTTCATTTTTTTCAAGACAAGGCAAAATGGGCGGAGCCAAAAGAATGTCTATCTTTTATTTTTTTTAAAGCAAAACATCTCGAAAAGTGAAACGCGCTCTATTGAGAACAAATATTGTTGGGCTATATAGATGAAAAAGACAGCGAGGCTCTGAAGAGACGGTAGAGAAAGAGTGTAGCATCACACACAAAACATAGCAGACAACCAAACCCCACATAATGTCCGCTCATTTTTTTTTTCGAGAAATGACAAAGCTTAGTGGATCAAACTTGCTCCATTGACAATCCTTTTGTCGTTTTTCTTAGAGCTGACCGAAATTTCTATTGTGAATTCGAAAAAATTAGAGAGTGGCCTAGAAAACGCAAGAACCTATTCTTCTTTGATATTTTTCAAAAAGTACGGTATTATTTGGATTTCTAGGCCATATTGGTTTCTCTTCCATAATTTCAACTCTACAATAGTTTTTTTTTTTTTGAAAAAGCTCCGCAGGTTGCATAACTCAAATAGAATACCACCAAAAAGCGAAAAAGAGCACTCTTTTGAGAATGGTCTTGCAACGAACCAGTATATTTTCTTACTGTACCTTGACTGACCGTCTGTGTTTTGCTTATTTTTTCATAACGGAGGAAAATTTAAAGAATTTTACACCGTTTCGTATTTAGGCTACGATTAAGAATCTATTCTTACTCTGAACTAATTGAAGATGTTGCACTGATGTTACCATATATCGGTGCTAAATATTTGCTCTGAATGGTAAGCTGAAAAATCACAGGTGTTTTTTTTTTTTTGAAAAACTTACTAGTATGTTTTCGAATATGTATTATGTTGTTATTGTTATCTAAAAGTGCATTTGTTTGTTTTATTATAAATTAAGATTGATATAAAACTTTTATAAAATTTTTGTTGTTTTCGAAAACCAAAATGTCGAAATTTGTCCGTTCGTTTGTTGGTTGGGTGTGAATAAAAGAAGAGAGATAAGAGAAAACGAGAAATTGATTTTCGTGTTTCAATCAGCAAAATGAAGAACACAAAATGTGTAAAATATATTATTTGTGTCTTTTTTTCTGATTTATTTATTTATTTTGTCTGTGGTTGAAATGAGCTTAGAGAAAGTGTCGCCCTTTGACGGCCGAACTTTGAACTCGAAATTTCGAAATCTGAAAATTGGCAAAAAATGACCGTGCCTAAAAATTTTTTAAACATAAATTTGCAAAACTTCCTGGTTCAAAAAAGAATGCCGCAAATAGCCCCTATAAAAATAAATGCCCGAATTAATGCAAATAAAAGCAGCGGAAAATAAACTAATTGATTTACAATTAAAAAAAAAAACATACATAGATGTTTGGCGGTTTTTTTAAATTCAAGTTATGCAACATGCGGCACACTTTGTATGCAAAGAGTGCAAAGTTTTATGAGCAGAATTATGCACCGGACAGAGAATTTTCTCGAAAACTAAAAGATGGACTTGTTCGAATTCACATGGACCTGATTTCTTTTGCTAAAAATTTATATACGGGTTGGAAAATTGATTAGGTCGACTGAATGAAAAAACCACTACGGTAGGGTGGAAGAGACGCTGAGATAATTGCCACAATAATTGTGAGTTCTGTCAGTTTCACCAAAAATTGAGAAGGTCATTCAAATGAGCAGCCGACATTTACAGCATTTGGCTGCCTGCTATGTTTTGTGTGTCGCTGGTTGATAATTTGACTGTCTCTTTAAAGCAACCCCTGAAGCTAAAAAACGATACCAGAAAAAATCGGCAAAACCTATTGCAAATTGAAGTTAAAATTGTTAAAATTTGGATCCCAAAATATGAAATCACAATATTTTAAGCGAAATCAGTTTCAGCCATTTGAATTTCACATGGGAAATCAATTTTGAATTACCTCCTCAACACACGTTTCAAAAAGATGAATATTTTTATTTTTTACGTGAACTTTTTTCTCTCGACCTCCCTGTTTTTCAAAAAAAAAAGTCGTCAATTAAAATGTACGTGGTTAACGTGTTGACACATTTTGCTAGGAATGATAGGAGAAGAATTTTTGAACTGATTTTCGCCGTTTTTCGTTTTTTGACTCAAACTCAGCCATTTTTGAACTTTTCGCTATAATTTTTTTGTCAGTAATAGAGAACATGTCATACTTCCAGTATTTGTTATTGCTGATCATGGATACAGACATGCCTTTTAGCTGCAGGGGTTGCTTTAATTGCTCACAGTTTTTCAAAATGTTTTGTATGATTTCTACGTCTCGTACACTCCTATCTCTGTAGTAGTCATGAATCATTGTGATTATTGAGTTACTCCTAATTTTTACAACGAACACTGACAATATTGGTCCAAGATTATATCCTAAGCGCGCGAAAATAGCGTTTGAAAAAATTCAAGTTTTTTTGCCCATAGAATATTATTTGCATAACATCAAAATTCATAAAAGGTTGTATTCCCATAAGAAAGTTAAACAAAAGTTAAATTACTGTAGCTGACAAAAAACAGCACGTTTTTTCAAAAAATGATTCTTCAGTCTGTTTCCCAGTTTAAAAAATAAAAAATTTCCACTTCAAATTCCAACTTCCAAAAAAAACGTGCTAACACTTCCTCCTATTTCAATGGGTAAAAGTTCATATTTTCACTGTTGAATGACCTCGTTGAATTATTGATACCTTGAAAACTGCTTTCATACAAATATTTTTGTAGACAAAAAGTTTTGTTTTTCAATTAAAAAAAAAAAAGAAAATTCGTGATCAAAAAAATAAAATAATGGTCTTAAAAGTTTACAGCGAAACAATTTTGAAAAAAAAAGCATATGGAGTTTATTGACGAGACCAATGTCAATTGTTTACACCAGAAAAAAACAACTAAAAATGATTGAAATTGGAGAATTGGAGAACATGGGATGTTATGAAAGGATATAGGGTAACTTAAGGTTCTAGAATACCGCTTTCAATCACTGACTTGTGAGCTGAACAACGAATTTTCTGGACTAGACTTGCTCTAGATCACGTGAGCAAGTGCGCTCTAATACACACGAAATGTTTCTTTTTTTTGAAAATGCAAATCTGCTTGTGAGGTACCTTTTGCATAACACCAGAACTGAAAAAATATTGCCTCTGTTTTTTCTCAAAGAACCTTCAATAAGAACAATGAAGTTACTGTAGTAGACAAAACACCACAAATGACGCGCATGTTTTGCAAAGAGATCAAAGGCATTTTTGAAGGTGTACTGCGAAATATCCAGAACTGTAATCTGCAAACCTTCGTCGTGAACTTTTTTGAATCTGCACACACCAAACAGAGAGAGAGAGAGAAAAGAAACAGACAGTTGCAGTTGAGCGCACATAACCTACTGAGCACAGTGAGTAGACTAGTTCTGTTTTTCTTGTTTCGTGCTTCCGTATCCAAATTTTCAAGAACAGGTTACTTTAAAGATATGTGTAAGATAAAAAAACAAATTTTCAGGTTGGAATTTTTAAGACTTTGGTATTTTTAAAATACTACCAATAAAACTCCATAGTTTTCATTAGAACATGAAGAAACACAAAAATAAACTAAAGAAAAATGAGTTCAAAAAATTCAAAGAACCACATCAATACTGACTGGTCTTCAAACTGTACAACAAAGAAAAAAAATGTTGCAAAAAACTTTTCTTATCACTCCAGCTTATCACAGCAATTCTGTGTGAAAATCTTCGGATTAAAAAACAATATTATTTTTTTTCGCCCACAAAAAAAAAGAGAAAACTCACAGCATACGTGTTGACACCATTTCTAAATGAATTGAGGTGGAAAAAAAAACACAACATGCCATTTCCGAAACATGTCGATCGAGAAAAGCAAACGAAAACGGGCGGGAGGTATGAGAAAACAACAACAACAATACTCTTCAGGAAAAATTGCATTTTAGCGGTCCCAAATCAGATGAAAAATGACAAAATGTTGGCGAGTGGTACGGTATTATTGGGACGATTTGAGGTGCAGGAGATGATTGGTGGTGGTGGATTTGCGCAAATTTATAAAGCGGTTGATAAAGAGAATAAAAATGAGTGTGCGGTGAAGATTGAGGACTCGAAACAGGATATTCGAAGGATGAAATTGGAGATCACTGTATTGTTGGCACTACGTGGACATGTACGGTAGTTTGATAAATCGTATTTTGGGTACTAGTGTTTGACTTTCTGCTTCTCGAACTGAATTTTTTTACATCAACATTTGGGGTATTACTGGAAGATCACGGTGATTTAACACGTCATGTCAGCATGCAATTGACGAGATTGAGAGAGACGCAGAGAAAAGTTCTCTGAGAGAAGTACAACAGTGAAAATTTCCATGGTCGACTGGTTAACGGGCATGCCTTTGAATCGAACGACGGCGCCGAGCTCTGGTTCGATTCCCCCACGCGCCAAAACTTTTTCATTATTTTTTCTTTTTTTTTTTCAAATTACAGTTTAATGAGTTTTCGAAACTCAAAAATGTATTCAAAATATTTGCGAGAGTGTATTTTTTAGTATCTGACAAGAGAACGTTGTAAAAAATGTAATTTGAAAAAAAAAAATAATTAAAAAGTTTTGGCGCGTGGGGGAATCGAACCAGAGCTCGGCGCCGTCGTTCGATTCAAAGACACGCCCGTTAACCAGTCGGCCATGGAAATTTTCACTATGTTGTACTTCTCTCGGAGAACTTTTCTCTGCGTCTCTCTCAGCCTAGCGAATTGCTGTTNTTAACCAGTCGGCCATGGAAATTTTCACTATGTTGTACTTCTCTCGGAGAACTTTTCTCTGCGTCTCTCTCAGCCTAGCGAATTGCTGTTTTTCATTGCGCTGACATGACGTGTAACGCTGTCCTCTGATATAGAGAGAGTGCTGAGAAATAGAGAATAAAGGCTCTTTTATCTACTAGAAAAATTGTGGGTCTAATAAGTCCAAAATTAATATCAAGCATATTTGTTGAGTTCAAAATATAAATCATGTTAGAATATGTATTTGACGATTTTTGACTTGTTTTCAAGCAAATGTACCTGAATTTCCGTCGGTTTAAACAGATTTCTCAAAAACAAATCCTAGACTCACAATTTTAAGGAACACGTAGATCACACGAGACACGCTTTTTCTCTGCGCTCTCTTCTGAATGGCTTGGCAGCCTCCTTAATATTTTAAATCACCGTGAAGACGGTTTGAGGGATGAAAAAAGATTTCAATAGGTCACAAATCGATTTTTTTAAACTTAAAACTATGTATTGTTTATCCGGCGAGGTCAGAAGTCGCTTGAAAATGGGAAGAAAATGAAATTGGTTCGGATCGCGGGTAGATCAAAAATGTCTTGTAGCGACGAGGTGAGTGTGTAGTTCTTTTGGAGCAGAGACAAATCAATATATTTATTATACGTTGCTTTTTTTGTTTTCAAAATAATAAATTTAGCAAAGCTTCGCGTTTTTGAAGGAAAAACTGAATTTAAGTGCCGGAAGTGTGCACACCCATGTTAACGACATGTGTAGATATCACCGATTTCAGGCACTGTTAACTTTTTGTCAGAAAAACTATTTGAAATGGTTATTCATTCAATCAGTTCCGATTAGATTGTTTGACATTTTTATGATATTTCACCATGTGAAATTATTGAAAACTGGTTTCTGATAATATTTGAATATGAACCGCATTTTCCTTCATGCAAATGTTTTTTTTTTTAACATTTTACTACGAAAAAGCAACTCTCTTCTGATTTCATTGTGGTAAAAACAACAAAAATAGCAACGTTTAACAAATATATTGATTTGTCTCTGCTCCAAAAGAACTACACACTCACCTCGTCGCTACAAGACATTTTTGATCTACCCGCGATCCGAACCAATTTCATTTTCTTCCCATTTTCAAGCGACTTCTGACCTCGCCGGATAAACAATATATCCACTAATATATCAAAATTTTCAAAGTTTTTTCATCAAGCTCTTTGTACAAACTCGTTTGAGAACAAAACAGTAAAACTGGGATAGAATTTCTCATAGTTCCAGGGTTCCAATGCTGTTTGAAAATATTTCATATTCAAAACTTCATAATTTTGATATGGAAGTAGATTTTCTACTTTTTTTTCCTTTTTTTTAATTTCTCAAATTGATATTTTTGGTCTTTACGTTCATTCATTTCAGCTCAATACATTACTGTTTCATTTTGATATTTAATAATTCACATGTTCGAACCTATTGATAACGATAGCATTTCAAACATATCTCACTTAAAACCCAGTATTTTGATTTATAAGTCGCATTTCATAAAAAATTTTGTTCAGTCTTTCTAGTTCCTCAAAAATCCACACTCTTTACAGCTCGGAATCCCCGAAATCATGGGAATGGGTAAGACAAAAGCAGGACACTTCTGCATTATGCAACTGGTCGGTCGAAATTTATCGGATGTTCGTCGAAAATTGCCCAACAAGTGTATCTCGCAAAAAACGCTGTATCGCGCAATGCTTCAAATCCTCAAAGCTCTCTCGATAATTCACGGCGCCGGATTTTTGCATCGCGATTTGAAACCATCCAATTGTTGTGTTGGACATATAGATTCGACCAGGATATATTTGATTGACTATGGTTTGACCCGTCAATACTTGGACAAGGGTGGAATTGTGCGCAAACCTCGTCAAGGTGTCGGCTTGCGTGGCACAATTCGATACATGAGTCTGGATGGACATGCTCGACGTGATTTAGGACCCAACAATGATCTCGTCGCTTTTCTATACACCACGGTATTACCTGTATCATCAAGGCTTAGGTTTCATTTCAGTTATATTTTTAGATTGAGTTGGGTGATGGTATGCTTCCTTGGTCTTACGAAAGAGATCAAGATGATATTATCAAGTTGAAGCAGGCATATGTTGGCGAGAAGCTGTGCTCCAAACAACCGAAAATGACAAAAGTGGCCGAGTATATTGAAGGATTGAACTATCATAGCATCCCAGACTATGATAAACTTTTCGCAATGGTCGAGGAATGCAACCCAGCTGATTTGCGTATCACCGACCCGTATGATTGGCAAAGTGTTGGAGGGTGATAACAACATTTTCTTATAGCTAGTTTCAATCTTGTATTGTTCCAGAATATCGGCTGAACCTGAGCAACAGACACAAAATAATGAAAAAGCAGAAATGGCGACACAATCACCGGCTAAGAAGGTTTCGAACACACCTAAATCAATGTTTGAAAAAAAGTGAATGGGCAGACATTCTTGATGATTATGAGAAATATTGAATTAAAACACAAATTGACCTTTTTTATTGCTAATGAATGATTCTATTCGATAATGAGAATTTGTAAAAGTTTTTTGACTGTGTTTCAAATAATCGAATTTACAAAATATAACTTAGAGATTCAAGATTGTAAAATCTGAGCTTATCTCAAAATTAGGTTTGAGAACATTTTTAGATTATGGCCGATGATTTTAGAAGTATCCCATAACATACAGTACCGATCAAAAACTTGTATACCGTTGGTTAAATGGTAATAGTTCGACCCCCATATTTCGCACAAACAAAAATCTGAAACGAAGCTTCTGAAATTTGATTTGAGAAAATTTGTCAAAATTTGAAGTAGATTCATCAACTTTGAGAAATTCTACGAAAATTGAATATTCACTATGCTTTCAGAAAATATAGTCTTGAAATTTGAGAAAATAATTCTGTGAAAAATTTATTTGGTTTTTTACTTACACATATGAGAAAGGAATTTTGGCTAAAAAATTTATTTTTTCAAAAAATAAAAAATTTTCAAAGAAAAGTTTCCAGATGTTCATTTTTTCATATCGTTCCAGAAAAATTGGAAGACTTTGCTGACATCTTTGGGTATAACTGTGCAAAATATGGAGCCAATTAGTAGGATACAGATGTTTCTGAATCTGGCCTACAAATCCAGTTTATTTCCAAATTTTCATCCAAAGTTTTCCAAAACGTATGAAATTGATTCAATTCTTTCTGGATATAGACTTTTTTCAATCTAGCAATTTCTGGTCCATATGTCTGAACTTTCAAAATTTGACATGTGAAAACAATCATTTACGTAGAGTCTTTAGATTCCCCAAAATTATAGTCGAGGAACTCACAATCAGTTGTCCCGACTATGATCTGATAAAGCACATATATTTTGCAAAATATCACTCAGAAATTGTTTACAAGGAATTTTCGTGAGCTCATGGATTCACCATTATCTGAAAAAGTGTGCACTTATGAAATTCGACCTCCAAAATCTGGATCATGATAATCTTTCAGGGCTATTCTTTGATTATTTACAAAGCAAAGAATAGATCTGATTGTACAACTTGAAAAAACTTCATCTTCAAACATTTTCGGAAGATAAAAAGAACAGTATGATAATCAGGAGGTCGAACTTCATTCTATAAGTGACATTATTTTATCTAACGGAGGAATTTTAATCATTTTTTAGGTCACGCTCAATGATATTTTCCACATTTTTTCTGCTCATTTCATTTTGAAAAACTTGAACTTTTCATTTTCAAAAAATGAACTTTCAAAACGAATTTAATGAAACATTTTAAGTGTAAACTTAAGAATCGAAAATTACCTGGATTTCGTATAATTTTTTCAACTTCAAAATTTGATTTTGATTTTTTAGAGTGAAACTTCTGATTTTTTAAATTAATTCTGATTTTTTAGAGTAAAACGTCTAATTTTTAGCGAANTTAATGAAACATTTTAAGTGTAAACTTAAGAATCGAAAATTACCTGGATTTCGTATAATTTTTTCAACTTCAAAATTTGATTTTGATTTTTTAGAGTGAAACTTCTGATTTTTTAAATTAATTCTGATTTTTTAGAGTAAAACGTCTAATTTTTAGCGAAGACTTCGACAGATTTGGAAAATTTATATTGAATTTTCAAGTTTTGATTTGCCGCATCAAACATAAAACTTTTCTGTTTTTCAATTTTTGGGACAAACTTTGAATATTCAGAAGCAACATTATTGAAACCCAGTTTTCTTGATTCCTTAGAACTCTACATTTTTAAAACTTCTCGTTTTTTTCACCTGCAATGTTTCCTAATGTAATCTCATTGAAAAATTTGAATGAAAACTAATTTGAGAATGTCTCCAATATTTTTTTTTCAAATGCACAATAAAGTTGAACTCTCAAATTTTGAGATTCTAATTGGGATGTTAAAGGTGAACTGCAAAATAATCAAAAAAAAATATGGTCTGCGAATTTGCGTTTTAAACTTTTTTTGAATCTGCACACACCGAAATTGTGAGAGTGTGTCGGAACAATGAGAGGGAATAGAAAAAAAAAATTCCAAATTTTTTTGCTCGGCACGAATATTTCGACGTGGATATGAACCTTGTTTTTTGTGAAACATGTATTTATCTTTTAGTCTGAAAAAAATCTGAAAAAAACTCTTTCATTCCAAATCGAAATTGCCGTTCCTATTCATCGGGTGAACAGTTTCGAGAAATGAAATAACCGCAGAAAAATGTGTACGTGTTCACGTTGCCCTAGAAAAAAAAAACAAAAAACCGAATAAAATCGTTATCTTTAAAAAAATGATTAAAATTCCTCCGTTATTTAAATTATCCTCTATAAGTGTACAAACTTTAAGAAAGATCTGAATCCATGAGCTCACTAGCCTCTCTCTCTCAGAATTGACGTCAAACCCGGTTATTTGTTGGCGATTAGTCATCTATTTATTTGAATTTGTCTTGTTCACAGAACAATTTCTGATGATGTTTTAATGGTTGTTTTCAATAAAATCGTTATCTATGACACACCTCTACATGCACCAGATATGTATGTGAACAATATAAAACAAGTGTAATTAGTTACAAATTTTGATATTATTTTTTTGTGTGAAAATTGTTTCAGTGTTACAGTACCTAAGAACCTGGGTTCTAGGTTTTCCACGAAATTCAGAATTTTAAAAACAACACGCGCGCATCTGAAATTTGATTCCTGAACATCAACTAGTCACATCATGTTAGCCCAATGAAAAATGGGAAATAGGTGAGAGGGAAGACGTGAGTGGAGACGCAGACACGTTCACCGGAGCAAGCACGCTCTTTTTCACTGAAAATCGCCTTCTCTCAAAAAGAATCAGCATTTCGCACATTTAAGTTCACGTTTTTGTTGTTGGCTTTTTCATTTTCAAAATAAAATAACATTTTTTGCGTATTTTCCAAAAAGAAACACAAAAAAAACACGTTTTTTGTTCGATCGAAAAAAAAACGTGAACTGATCAGCAAAACATTTTTTTTTTTCTGCAATAAAAACTGGAAATGAACATGTGCATTTTCGCTCTAATGAGACTGTCTGCGTCTACACCTCACGTTCTCCCTCTCACCTTTTTACCTTATAACAGGGTGTGTAGTGCTGATGTCCTTACAACAGGGAGGAAATTATGTTTTGTTTGTTCTTATTGTTTTTTGAACTTTGTTATCATAAATATGTAAACAGATGGCGATTAGTTTCACAAAATAAAACGAAATATTGTCCCTAAATTTTAGTGATAATTTTTTTCTAGGTCTCAAAAAATGGTCACCAAGGCTGGTTGGGATGAATGGGAGCGAAAACATTCAGCTTCACCTCCTAGGGATCGTTGGAACCTGGTAGGTGATCTACTTTGAGATCTCAAAATCAGCTTCAAATAGGTCTACATCATTTTCACGTTACATGGTATGGGAATGTTGATGTCGACCAATGTATTCATCACAATAGCACCCCAGGTAAATGACCTACCGTACTTTTATAGTACTATGTATATATTACAGTACTATCGAAACTATTGGTTTAATGGAACAACGTATCAAGATGAATTTATGTCAATAATTGGAACCGCCGCGCAAATTCCTAGTGTTGGTGTGATGATTCTCAATACAATTGTTGTTATGGTGTAGGTTCTGGGTGTCACTAGGTTCACCAAGAGCTAGATAACTTGTTTCAGGGGATTTATGATGCTTCGAGTTGCAATTCCTCTCTTCATAAATTGTAATCTCATTGCGATCATAGTTGTTTTGGTGATTTTTGCATCTCCTGATGATGGAAATGTTATCTGGTTTTATATTGTTACTTTAGTGATTATTATGGTGATGAACTTGGCAAGTGGGATATATCAGAACTCGATCTATGGAATCGTCGCTGATTTCCCGAACAACTATATAAACTCTCTAGTTATTGGCAATAATCTTTGCGGAGTTTTCACATCAGTTCTGAGTATTTTGACAACTATCAGTACGTTTTTTTTCTGTTTATTGCACACCGAAAAAACGAAGCTTGAAAGATAAGAGGGCAACTGATGGGAGAACACTTGTCCTCCCATGTGGTCTAGTGGTTAGGATTCGTGGTTTTCACCCACGCGGCCCGGGTTCGATTCCCGGCATGGGAAGCATACTTTTTTTATTTCCTAATTATTGATATTTTTCAGTCTCGCCAAATGACATTGAGCTCAATGCTCTGCTATATTTCAGTATAGCACTAGTATTTCTGGTGATATGTCTGATTTCGCTCTGGTTTTTAGTGAGAATGGTGAGTTTGATGAAATCTGAGAACATGGTGGCTAGTAGTTTTCTCAACACGACACAAAGTTCCAACTAAAAATCTTAGACTATAAATCGAACATGATTGGAAAAAATATTTGTTTAAAAATATTCTCCTGTTTCTATGAAAGATCAAAAATGTTAGGGACGATGAATTCTGATGTTATCGATTCAATAATCTCGCAAAATAATCACTATATCTTATTTCAGCCTTTCTACCAATACTACACCGAAAAAGGAATAGAAGTGCGAAAAAAAGAAACCGTCGATAACCCATCATTGGCACAATATTGGGAGTGTTTCAAACTTTGCTGGACACAACTTCTCAACATATTTTTAGTCCTTTCCGTCTCCGCCCTGATCTTTCCTGCAATGATGACCGATACACCATATTTCACCAAAAACCTAGGTGATAAATCACTGTTTGGAGATAAACTGTATTTCGCCATCACCACCTATTTGAACTTCAACTTATTCGCCTGGATCGGGTCGACTATTGCGAATTATGTGCAATTTGTGAGCACGGCCATTTATTTTTGTGGTAGAAAGTTTGATTTTTTTCAGCCCTCTCCAAAATATCTGTGGATCGGAGTTGTTCTTCGACTCTTTTTCATTCCATTTTTCATGTTTTGCAATTATCGCCCAACAACCCGAAAATGGCCAGTTTTCTTTGAAAATGAATGGTGGTTCACCATTGGGTGCACAATTATGGCATTATCTTGTGGATATTTGAGTAGTTTGGCGATGATCTACACCCCAAGTTTAGTGCCACAACGATATCATAAGTTGAGTGGGATGTTGGCATCGATTTGTTTTATGTTGGGTATTTTGGTGGGAGTCGCATCGACGCCTATTGCGGCGTGGATTGTTGATACTTGGTGAATAATTATGATCATAATAATTTATTTATTTATTCTGCATGTATTTATTTTTATGTAAATAAGTTATGAATTGTTTTGTAAAGCGGAAAATTGAGAAATTAAAATAGGCAAACATGATCTCACAGTGAACCTTTCAAAACTGTTATCTTTTCAAAAATAAATATGTTTTACCTGTTTGAAAAATTACGCATAGATCAACACCAAAAAATGATAGCTTGGTAACTTTTATTTCCAGACCTCTAATAACTTTGTCTAACTACTGAAACAATGCTGATAATCTCTTTATTATTTACACAAAATTAAGATTTTTTGATTTTTCCGGCAGTTTCGATGATTCCACTAGTTCCAGTGAAGACTGCATCGAGAATACTTTTAGCAGCATCAGCAGCTTCGGAAGCCTTGCTTGCACTTGCGAAAGCCAAGACAATGGAAAGGACGAGAAGGAGAATGAAGAACTTCATGATTGTATGATGATATGATTTTGAAGTGTTCTCCAGGTTTTATTTTATAGGAAATGATTGTGAGAGGTATGGGAAAATTCGCGGCTTTTTTGAATTCCTATGATAATCAATGGGAATCTGTAGCTATGTTGTTTCATCGAACAAAATCGAAGGAAAAAGAAAAACCCATTTTCAAAACTTCATTCACAATAAAATACAAAAAAAGAAGACTCATTTGCGATTGCGACTGGATCTACGATTATCGATCGAGTTATCCGATCCAGATTGGGTGTGATCAAAAGGTGACTTCATATGCTTTTCGCGTCGTTTTTCTGGTCTTTGAATGACTTCACGAAGTCTCACAATATCACTCAAAAACTTTTCTCTTTCAGCATCTGTCACCATATGATTCTTTGCAATACATTTTTGAGTACAATCTGAGCAAGCCAAACAACTTGGACAAGTTCGATTCGAGTTTTTCGATTTACTTTTGCTGCTTTTGGTAGACTTTTTCGATTTCTTCGAGCTCTTCGAACTCTTCGAACTCTTCGAACTCTTTCTGCTCTTTTTCGATGTGCTCTTCGTCTCACTCTTCGATCCACTTTGTCGTCTTCCCAATGATCTCAACATTTGTCTTGCCTTTTCTCGTTGTGCCGCACTTGTTGCACCAGGAAATGGTGTAGTCGCCAATGGATGTGACAATGGATATCCTTTATGATCAACAGCTTCGGATGTTTTCGTC
>LR549951.1:0-110520 GCA_900536415.3 Caenorhabditis sp. 38 MB-2015
AACTGTTTGAAACCAAAATTTCTATTTACAGAATGCAACACATCAACGACATCGAAATGGAGAATATTGAAGAGACAACTGTGTGCCAAGAGTTGAGTGAACACGAGAAGATGGTCTGTTTCAATGTCTATCACAATGATTACATTATGGAGAAGATTATTTCGGAGCTCCCAACAAGTCAATATAGATGGAAACTCGACGAAGTTTCATCCCGATTCCAAGATCTTGTACGAGAAGCCAAGTGGAAAAACGTAGAACCTAGTTTTGAGAAACTAGTAGTCTACGCACCAGGAGGTGTTTCAACAGTTGCTGTCTCTTTGGGAACAATCCGAAAATTTATAAAATCGGAAAACTTCTCGAATGAGTTGAACACAATTCTATGGAAATCGCTGATTTTCAAACGATATGTGAACAGCGTAGTATTTGGAACAAATGGCAATAAAATATTGACATTCACTCGAGATCTGATGGAGTATCTCGACAAATTCAATCACCTCAGAAACGTTGAATTCAAGTTCTACAAAACTGAGCAAGATGCGATCGATTATCTCGTTTCTGATCAATGTCGTTTCAAACATCGGATCGAAAATCTATCAATCAGAGACATGAACTATAACATCTGGATCTCGCATTTGATCAATAAGAAACTGAAAACATTGTCCATTCGCATTCGAGATTTCTCAATCGCATCCGTCATATTGCAAAAAATCAATCAATTGGAATTGAATTTGGACACAATTGACATCGAAGTATCTGCATTTGGATTTGGTGATATTGAAGACCAAGTGGAAGTAATCAATGGTTTTTCGAAACGCTGTGCCAATTTTTATTTAACATTCTCCAACAATTTGAAGTTGGCAACAAATATCCCACTATGGAAAAATGTTAAAAGCTTCACCATCGATACTGGATCATTCCAAAATCTCACCGACTTGCCAATGGTTCTCGAAAATATCAAGCATTTGGAACAACTTGAACGACTAACAATATCCGAGAAAATCAACAGTGCCGCCTTTGACAGTTTGAGAAAGGGTATCCAAGACTTGGAAAAGTTGAAGTACCTGAATATCACTGATCATTCACCGAAGAAGGAGTTTGGAATTGTTGAACCATTCTTCAAGAGCCTGCCATTATCGTTGGAAGAAATTCAACTGGATAATTTCATTTGGGAAAGTGGGTCAATTGCCAAATTTTGCGGACGATTATTCAAGAATTTGAGAAAATTGACAATTCGACGACCACGCAAATTCGGAAGACAACGATTTGATCTCTTCGATTTTGTGATCAGCAGATTCATGTCATTGGAACAACTACACTTTTATGACAATATCGACAGCAATTTGGTCAATAATGTGATCGAACATCCGAAGCTCAAAGATGTCATTATCAGCGTATGGAGAGAATTCCCGATTGATTTGCAAATCCAACTTCAAAACAAATTCAACAAATATCAATGTTTCTATGATTTGCAATTTATCAGTCTGCACTTAACAAAATAAAACAAAAATGGTGAGTAGTTGTTTTTTATCTTGGGATGGGTATGGGAATTAGATGAAGTTCTCCTAGTTGCTTGAACTAACCAAGTTTTTTTTCCAGATTCAAACTTCTCTCAACAATAAACAATCCACTGCCAACCCATCTCTACCTCACAAATCAATCTTCAAACCTCACAAACAGGATCTACTTTCTTTGTTGTTGTTGTTTTAATAATTTTTTTAGATAATAAATTATAGTATAATAATCATCATTGTTATCACATTATATCGGGAGTTCCTCTCAACAAAATTACAGTAACTCGATGTCAAAAGTAGTGAGGCATTTATGAGTATTGTATCACGAAAAATCAACAGATTTTTCAATCTTACGTTCGGTGTTTTTTTTTCGAAATAAACAAAAGTTCACGCGTCTAATACTTATTTCCCTGTAATATTTTGTTGAACATAAAACTGAAAATGAAAAGAGAACAAAGGTATCTTGCCGGTTTTCGACATTTCCTTCGCGTGATACTTGGTAGAGTGGATAAGGCTGATGTCTATCGATCTCGAGGCCAGGGGTTCGATTCCCGCTGGTACCTAACCACCACAAATACTTGTCAGTTTATGCTCCTTCTCAACTTCTGAATAAATAGAAAGATCCTGTCAGGCAGAGCTGTTGAAATGGAATGTACCCCAGATGGGCTTCCCAGTTTAAATGGGAAAAATGAGTAAAATTGTTCACGTGGGAAAATCCCAGATAAACATTACCATCCCATGGGAGCCCAGGTGGGCTTCTTTTTTCTTTCATTTCTTGAAAAAAATGCGATTTTTTTATGAAATGAACAAAAAACGACAAATCCGTCAGAAAAAAAAATACAAAACGTGAACTTTTTCTACGTTTTTGGAATTATATTTCCCACCTGGGAAAGCCCAGCCCACCCCAGTTTATCTGGTCATTTCTCGAAGTGGGGTGGGATGGAATGGGCATTTCTATCTGGGCTATCTGGAGCCCACATTTTGCCCATTTCAACAGCTCTGCTGTCAGGTATATGGCATAGGTCCAAAATAACAGAGACATTGCCGAGAAAGTGACAAAATAGGTCTAACACATGGGTCACATAGGCCTAGGAATGAAACGAAGTAGGCCCAAAACAGAGGTGGAATAGGCCCGAATCATATACGCCATCGGCCGAAAACAGGGATTACATAGATCTAGGAACAATAATAGTTTAAGAGACGTTTTTTAATTTGCAAAATACAACGGCACAATAAAAAATTTTTAGTCACCGATTCGGCTGATTTTTTTTGTAAAGATACTTCCGCGTCTGAATAGAAGGACGAGAGATGAGTGCTAGCTTTTATTTTTAAACGAATCCTCACACCTTTTTACGTATTTTAAACTATGTTTAAAAAAATTTAAAGATAGGACCTTTTTTGCTACAGACCGTTGAATAGGTTCAAGTCGGAAAAAAAACGATTCACATTATTTTTAAAAAGTCATTATATTTGCATGACTTGCTTTTTTATTTCATTTCTGAGTCGTCTCAGTTTGAAATGGAAGTTTTGATTATATTACAGTACAAAAATTCTGAAATTATAGTACTGGTCTCTCCAAATCAATTTCAAACTCGAAGCTCATTTTGCTCACGCTGTTCTTCGTGTTCCAATGTTGTTTCTCAAGAAATACAGTGTTTTTGTGTCTCTTTCATGAAAATTATATTTTTGGAAAAAAATTGAAGAAATCAGCTTGCACCAGAAACATTTTATCAAAAAGACTAAAGCGAAGTGAACCGCAGTGATCATATTGACTCCTATAGAATTTGAAAGAAATGCATAGTCATCTTCTTTTTCCTTAAAAAACATAGATTCTCGAAATAAATAGTTTTTATCTGGAAAATAAACTGCAGTTTCAGAAAAAATCAGACTTTCCATAAATTTTCGAAACGTTTTTGTTGAAAGAATCAGTTTTTTTCAAAAAAAAAAAAAGAACTTCGAAGAGAAAGATAAGTGTTATACAGACCCTTTTCATAAAAAATTGCATCGACCCACTCGGTATTATACTTTCTTTAGAATATATATTGATAGACGTATGTTTGTATATCCGCATGAAGAGGTCCACACAAAGATTTCAACGATATCTTTGAATCTCGCAATGGAGCTTCGTTTGACTGAGTGACTATGAGATCGTTGGGATCAACAACGCTCAATTTGTGATTGTATGAGGCTCCACGTTTTGGTTGATTACAGACCAAAGTGTTGCAGTTCGTTTTGGAAGTTCGAACATAGCCGTGGCCACCGTTATACTTTGCCTTGAACATCATAATCTCATCGATCTGAAACTTGTTCATTGAACACGATAACTTCAAATAGTACAAGACAACTTTTAGCATTGATCAGTTCTAGATAGTTTTTTCGCTGAGAAGAAACTATCGGTCAAATCAATGCTGAAAGTTGCCAGCTGGTGTGACAGTCCAGTTATGAAAATAGATGACGTCACCATCAGTTGGGAGTTGCTATAAACAACGTCGTGGACTTGTTTCAAGAATTCCGTGATCTCGCACAGATCAACTTTCCTCTTGATTTTCTTATCCACCAAAGAAGACTTGAAGACTTTGGTGGATAAAAATATCAAGAGGACAAGTAAAAGTTGGTGAGGTTATCTATTTGAATTTATCGTGTTCAATGAAAAAGGTTCAGTTCGATGAAACTTTGATGTTCAAAGCAAAGTATATAACAGAGGCCACATTGTTAACGGCAGACAGATTTGGGTGTTTGATATGATTCAGCGCGTAACATAAGACCATACATTTGTAAACCACGAAATGAACTTTTTTGATCCCAACGATCCCACAGTGCCATTCACATGCATCATGAGGATGTTCAAACATACACTACCAATATGTAGTAAAGAGGACAAAATACCGAATGTCTCAATGTAATTATTCATGAAAAGAGAAAAAATTATGTAACACTGATGATGAACATCTTTAATTTTTTTATGATGTGTTTCTTGTGTTTCATAATTTTTCCTGGAAATTCTTTATTTTTCAAAAACCTGACTTTTCAAAATGTAATTTTTTTCTGAAAGTGAAGATTTTTTCCAGACAAAAGAAAGATTTTTTTCCGAAAAATTGAATTTTTTAATGAGCCTGATTTTTGTGAGGGACCCTCAAGAAAAATCCGGGACCCCTTTCTTTGTGAGGGACCCCTTTCTTTTTCAATCAATTTTCTGAGCAAATTGAGTTTTCAGCTCTGAATAAAGTGTTTTCTGTACTTCGCATTAGTCTTTTTGATAAAATGTTGCTGGTGCAAGCTGATTTCTTCAATTTTTTTCCAAAAATATAATTTTCATGAAAGAGACACAAAAACACTGTATTTCTTGAGAAACAACATTGGAACACGAAGAACAGCGTGAGCAAAATGAGCTTCGAGTTTGAAATTGATTTGGAGAGACCAGTACTATAATTTCAGAATTTATGTACTGTAATATAATCAAAACTTCTATTTCAAACTGAGACGACTCAGAAATGAAATAAAAAAGAAAGTCATGCAAATATAATGACTTTTTAAAAATAATGTGAAGCGTTTTTTCCGACTTGAACCTATTCAACGGTCTGTAGCAAAAAAGGTCCTACCTTTAAATTTTTTTAAACATAGTTTAAAATACGTAAAAAAGTGTGAGGATTCGTTTAAAAATAAAAGCTAGCACTCATCTCTCGTCCTTCTATGAGAAAAATGAATTTTAAGCTCCAAACAATGTGTTTTCTGTACTTCAAAAAAATCATTATTTTTTGGCCTCAATACAAAAAATGTAGTCCCTGAAAAATGCAGAAAAATGTTTTTTTAATTTTCAAAAACTCTTTACAGAGAGCCGAGTTATGGCCATTTGAATTTTCCGTCTATCGCCATTCACTCCGAGGGTGAAAATTCTAAACTCGCGGTTTTAATATGTTTCTACATCTATTCAGACGCGGAAGTATCTTTACAAAAAAAAATCAGCCGAATCGGTGACTAAAAATTTTCGTTGTATGTCGGTTTTTTAGAGTTTTTACAAAAAGTGTCTCTTAAGAATCACTAGTCATTCACACATTTTTCAATGGAAAAAAGTGCTCCATTTGTAGCTCGGCCAGCTCTTTCTGAGCTGGATATTTACGGAGCTTCCAGCTGTCACAATGTGTCCCATTTTTTGCGCCCTAGAAACGTGCCTATTGTCAGTTTTTCTTATCGATTCCTAAGGTTTTATCATACCAAAAAGTACTCTTTTCATATACTTCTCAAAGTGAAAAGGGCTTCCACCTTTGCAATTGTTTAGAGCACATTTGCTCGCGTGCTCTAGCATGTTCCTATTATTGTTAAAAAGCTGATCTATTTGTTGTTTTACTTAAATGGAAAACCCCAGGATGAAGAATCACCAGCTTTTTTACTGAAGCCCACATTGACTCATCTGCAAACTTTCCTGTAAAAGAATGAAAACTGAACTGCTGAGTATACCTAATAATTTATTGTTAACACAGAAAATCGAATAGAGGATATTTCAAAGAGGTTTGATGATTATGAGGTTCAACAGGACAGAGTGGAAATTTGATAACATAACATGAATTGTTGACTAGTAACATTGCCAAAATATGGCGAACAAGAAGAAGGAAAGAATCAGAATTTTCGGGAATACATTGGAGGCATAGAACAAGAAAACAACAAATAACTAACAGACTTCTTTTTGATCCAATTCACATCCGCGCATCTTATTGGCTCTCTCGGACTTTGTATACTCCCCAAAGATACCTGGGGTGGTATCTCAAATACGCCCGCATGATTCGTTCTTTTTGAGCCTCATTTAAGACTGGTTCACGTCTGAAAAAAAATTATGTATAATGTTTTGCGATAAAAAACTCACTTGAGTTGTTCTAACGAGATTGGGAGGGGTTTAACGCTTTCCATGGCGTACTTCGTGAGCTCATCGACTGCTCTTTCGTATTTGGAAGGCGTGCAGATAAGCGAGGCGATGCCTATCCATTTGTTTGACACACATGATGTTTCTCGACTTTCCGGTTCACAAACTTCAATAATCTCTTTGTCAGAGATGACTTCTTCCGAGACGAGTCTTTGAATAACTTCCCAATCAGCATCGCATTTCAACTTCATGCCATTCGATTGGCAAAAAAGGCTCGATGTGTAAGCATCATGAATTCCTTCATGATGCTTACACATTGCATGAGTGTTTTCGTATGCATTCTTGGTTTTGGGATTCGCAAAAATCTCAGGTAGTGAAGACTGAAAAATCACAGAATGACATTGAATTTCCACAAAATCAACTCACAAATTGCATGAATTGAGCCGATGATGAAGTGGCGAATACTATGAAGACACTAAAGCACAACATTATATCTGGAAATTAATTTTTCATTGGAAGAAAAAATTCATAAGAAAAAATATAGAAAAATACTAAGAAAAAAACGCAAAAAAAAACTTGAAAAAAAATGAATGCGAAAAAAAATCAGAACAGCAAGCTAAAGTTTCTTGGCGCCTTGCTCCTCCCACTTTCTTGGAAGTACCGCCCACTTTTGCTCCGTATGCTCCTCCCATAATTTGGAGACATTAGGCTCCGCCCAGCTTATGAAAGAAAAAAAAAGAAACAAGTTGGAGGGAGAATGAGGGAGGCGAGAGAGAAGAGAGTGCAGAGATGAAACATTGGAGGTGCCGGATTTTCAAAAGTTAGCCGGCGTTTTACAAAAGTTGAAAGGGGTAAATTCTGATCTAGGAGAACCAGACGCCCATCAGAGCCCATTTATACAAGGAGCGGTCAACAGCCAGTTTCATAAGTACATACTTAAGGTATAACTAGGCTAAAATCTATAAAATTTGCGTCAAGTTTGAACCATACATAGGTGATACACATAGGAAACAATACATATAAGAATAATATGACCCTCCATTTAAAAGCTGTTTTTTTTTCAAAAAATCAAATAAGGCTATTGTTCTCTGATAAGTTTCAAAACACAGAGAAAGAGCCCATATTTGGCCATTTTGACTCAGTTTTCCAGTACATCGAGATGTTAACTGATTGGATAACTTATTGCCAACAAGAAAGAAGTTTAGAGAAAAAGAGAAATTTGGGATATGAGAAGTGCAATAATGACTAAATTGGAAATTGAAGAAACATATTAGAACAAAGGAACTACTGACTAGTGAGAGATAAGTAGAAAAGCAAGTTTTTCAACTTGAAAAGCACGAGAAAATAATAACCAAATTGCACTCCAACTTTAATCTACCTCCGCATTTTACTGGTTCTCACGTGTGATAAAGGCGCTCTAGAAATATCTCGGGTTATAAAGAAGGGTGGTCCGCATGAAATGCTCTTTGGTTTGATCACTCAACCCTTCTTCGGTTCTGATTTTAAAAAAATTGAGACTAATATTTTTGCGATAAAAACTCACTTGATTCGCTCCAAACTGATTTGGAAATTTCGTTTCATGTTTCTCGAGGTCACAAATAAGTCCAGCCATCTTGACAAACTTGTCGTGCTTATGATTTATACAAATTAGTCCGATTTCCCACTCTGACAGTTGTTGATCCAATGCAATTTTTTGAGACCGGTAGCCTGATAAAATAGCGTCACGTTGAATGCCTCTCTTATTTTTTCTTCGAAACGACACATCGAGTGGGAGCTATCTCGTTAACGGGCGTGTCTTTGAATCGAATGACGACGCCGAGCTCTGGTTCGATTCCCCCACGCGCCATAAACTTTTTTATTTTTTAAAATTTTATTTTTTCAAATTACAGTTTATGTGTTTTCGAAACTCAAAAACGTATTCAAAACATTTGCGAGAGTGTAATTTTTAGTATCTGACAAGAGAACGTTGTAAAAATGTAATTTGAAAGAAAAAGAAAAATAATAAAAAAGTTTTGGCGCGTGGGGGAATCGAACCAGAGCTCGGCGCCATCGTTCGATTCAAAGACACGCCTGTTAACCAGTCGGCCATGGGAATTTTCACTCTTGTACTTCTCTCGGAGAACTTTTCTCTGCGTCTCTCTCAACCTCGCAAATTTCTGTTTTTCATTGCGCTGACATGACGTGTCGTGGCATAAGACTTTGGCCAATTCAAGAATGAAATCAGATTTAGAAAAAAGGAAAGTTCACTGCAATTGGAAAATCATCGATGATTCGATGCGCGGATAAAGTTGCTAACACATATGCGACAACTAACCATCAGTCATGCGGAAAACAAATCTGCAAGAAGCGGAGAAAAACTGCGACTAATGAGAAATTTGAGAAAAATCTGGCTTTTGTAGCAACGCCCAAACTCCTCCCATAATCTGAAAGTAACATGCTCCGCCCTAACAAGTTAATCAACCGTATGACTATCTAAGCTCCGCCTTTTTGAGCACGGTTGATTAGAAAGCAATGGTAAAGAATGAGAGGTTTGAGATGAAAAATTGAAGATTTTGATGGGAATTCGTGCGCTCTAGTAGATTTCAAAACACTAAAAATGACCCTGTCATTAGTTTTGGTAAAATCAATCATCAAGTTTTTTAACACTCTATGCAAGTTTCGAGAATAAATATTTTCAAAAATGTGAATTTTCACAATCATGTATTTTGGTCAGATCTCAAAAAATTCAAATAATTCTCAGTAACAAGGCTTACATTGTACTGTTTGATGTTTTACAAGAATTAATAGGAACATTTCCTAAATATAAAGCGCATTATTTCGGTCCATGATTGTTTCAAACCTAAGGTATCATACAGAATTATCTGAGAATTTTTTGGGAACGTTTGACAGGGAGCTGATTCATATAGTTCATAGAACTTGGCAAATATTATATAATTAATCCTAGAGTTTTCAAATTGTTCCGCAAAATTACAAGTTGATATTAGTACGGTACTTGTACTTGGTACTTCATAACGACTTCATGAATACCGAGCTTCGGTCAAAAATCGGTAAGACGCGCCCTATTGATAAAAAAAATCAAAGTGGATTTTCAATACCAAATTCGAATCCTACGTGTGAAACTATTCTACGGAAGTTTATTTGTTTTTATTTCATGGTTTCATTAATCCGGGAAGCTGATTTTCGAATAGGAAAAATGAAAATACCGTAGCCCGGTGGCAGCGATTTGTGAACGACTAGTATGAGTGATTGTTGTCATATAGAATGCTTCTTGTTGGTATGTTGTAGTTGGTCACATTAACCACAATGGTTCACATGAACATAGTCGGAACATGTTTAGGTTTATCTATCATCTTCGAACGGTAAACGTGGTTTTCTAACTATGGGTACGTACTATACAGAGAACAACAAATTACTGATTTGATATGGTTTAAACATAGATCAGCAATAGAAGTTCAAACAATTGATCTAGGAGGTGGGGATGTGGTAGAGAAAGTAAAGATGACGTGGTTTTTTTTTTTAAATGCTTGCGTTTGGCTCATTTCTACAGCCCTGATCCAGTTTATTTTCAGTGCATCAATCTGTAATTTTCCCTGTAACTGTAAAAACTGGTCTGATCTTCAAACCACTAATTTATTGCCAAAATATATAAGAAAAAATATGAAGAAGTTCGGAGGTTGAGGAAGTTATGGCGATATATGTATGAGGCGCAACATGAAGAACTGAAGAAAAACATTGGAATTGAATCGACTAGTGAACAACCAGGAGGAATAAAGAAACATCAACTGTGGAAACATCGATTGGTTTTTGGAGAACACGAGAGAACATCTACATCCGCATCTTAGATGTTCTTCTCACGAGTGATGAACGCTCCCCAAAGGTATCTTACCTAAGGGTAGTGGCCATGAGCTGCTCCTTGTCATCGGAAGACCTGCCTCCGCTCCTAAAATAAATCATGTTTTCTGTATACGGAAGAATAATAGATAAGAGAACAAAGTTCAAGTCACGCCCAAGCTCTTAATCTGGAAGTGATAAGCACCGCCCATTTTCAGAGAATCAAGTATGTAAAAAAAATCCTATATAATTTATTTTCATCATAAAATCTTAAAATTAGGCTATAAATTTCACAATCTGGAAATGCTAGATTTTCCATTGAAAATTGTCTCGAGGCACTCTTTCTTTGAAAATAGACTGGTGTTACCCCATTATAAGGTGAAAAATTAGATCTTTAGATTAGAGTATATGTGGCCTCACAGATCTCGCAGTTAAGATCACGTTTGAACACCCTTGACTTAGTTTCTTTTATACATTAATCTGTAATTTTCCCTGTAACTGTAGAAACTGATCTGATGGATAAACTAATTTTTTATTGCCAATTATATAGGAACAAATATCAATGAACATGAAGGTTGAATGAGGAGACATCGAGGAAATCGGGATGATATATGAGAGGCATTCCAATCCGATGATGACCATTCGATCTTACAGATTCTCGCGACTGATGAATAATGCACCCCACAAATACCTAGAGCGACTATGGTTGTTTCCTGAGAAAGAAGACTTTCAGTACCGAGCTGGGTTCTTGAGTCCTTTTTTTTCATCGGTTGAAAATCGATCTAACGCAAAAGAGGATGATAATATCATATCTCTTTGTATCAGTCATACAGAGTCAGAGAAATGAGAAACGACTTTCAGAAGCGAGATGGAAGAGCGAGAAGGATAGCCTTGACCAGTACAACTCTCTGTAAATTTCCCTGTAAAAGAAAAAAAAACTCCGATGATTGAATAACATTTTTATTTCCAAATATATAGGAATAAAATATCAATGAACATGGAGGTTGAATGTAGAGATATCGAGGAAATCGGGAGATATATGAGGAGACATCGAGGATATATGAGGGGCGACAAATGGAAGAACACAATGGAACATGGAGAAAAATATTGGAACGCATGAATGGGCTAGAATGGCATCCTTGGCATCCTTAATTCTCGCGAGCGATGAAGGCGCCCCACAAAAATCGGGGGTGATAACGGAGAGTTTCGCGCATGAAACTCTCCTTCCCCTTGTCCGACATCACCGGGTCGTCCCTGAAAATGAAGAAGATTTCTATCGATCATTCTATGATAAAAACTGACTTGATTCGCTGCAAGTTGAGTGGAAGGAGACGGTCGGTGGCCAGCGCGAAGGTGGTGAGCGCGGCCACCTCCTTGGTATGGTGCTCGAGGTCGCAGATCAAGTCGACCGTGGTGATGTAGACATTGTTGCGGCAGTTTTGGGCATATTCGGGGCGTGGCGTGGATTCGGCGGTGCAGATTCGGCTGAGCTCTTCGGTGCTCATCGTTTCGTCGGACGCGAGCTTGAACATGAGCGACTTATCAGCATCACATCGGAGATCTCGCTTGTTGGCCTTGCAGACCAACATCGATGTGTAAGCGATAAAGATCTCTCTATCGTACTTACACATCGAATGAGCTCTTTCGAACTCAGCGAGGATCTCCGGGATGTCTTGCGCATCAGGCCATGAAGTCTGTAAAATTATAATATTAAATCAGATTTCGAAGACGGATAAACTAACCACTTCATGGTGAGCGCTCTTGTGATGACGAGCAAAGGCACAGATGATGATGGAGAGAAGAAAAAAGGCGAACATTGAAGAACAGTAGATAAGACAGGTCAGGAGAACTGAATATGAGAGATCTGAGCAAAATTCGAGCTTTTATGGGCACCGGTTTTTTTTTGTAGTCCCCGCCCATGCTCTCTAATTCTCTAGATCCTCTCATATTCTTAGAATATTAAGCACCGCCCACTTTCAGATTTACTTTCCGAAAATGATAAGAAGCTCCGCCTTTTTTGTAAATGGTAGGTTAGTTGATCAGAGAACAAGAGGAAAGAAAAAGAGGAAATTTGGGTACATCAACATTTTCAAAGCAGTTCAGAAAAATGGTAACTTGAGCAGGAAAAAAAATTTCATGCAATTTCTGTGACTTCTGACGCAGACCTGGAAATATACAGAAGATCTGTGGCAGCCTGGCAGCGCGGTATGAAGTCCTGAAACATGCATGGCTAGTAGACAACAGATCTACTGATCATAGTGAACGATTCTGGATGGGTACCCTAAAAACGATATAGGAATTTATCATAAAAATCCAGATATATTTAAAACTCTAGGTGAAAATGTAGTTTTACTTTGGATTGACAAGACTTCTAGGTGTTTTACCATCATCATGACAAAAAACCTGGTAGACGAGACATACCCAGTCTGAAACGGACCCTAGACCTCGAAAACCCCTATGTCCTTTTTCATGATACTAAATTTTTGCTGATCTACAATATACATATACATCTGAACCTCTCAGGAACCAAACGAAGCTTCAAAACTTCCGATCCCCACCTCCTAGATCAATTGTTTGAACTTCTATCGCTGATCTATGTTTAAACCATATCAAATTAGCAATTCGTTGTTCTCTGTATAGTATGTACCAATAGTTGAAAAGAAAAATCACGTTTACCGTTCGAAGATGATAGATAAACCTAAACATGTTCCGGGTATCTTCATGTGAACCATTGTATTTAATGTGACCAGCTACAACATACCAACAAGAAGCATTCTATGTATCTATGTGACAACAATTATTCTCAGTTCACAAATCATTTCACAACAGAACCAGATCTTTTAGCATTTTCAACAGGTGATTAACTTTTCTCAAAAAATACTTTTTGAATAATATTAAAATTATAGAGTATTTATGAAATTGTTTATCAAGTTGAAAATGTTGAGATTAATTGTAGTATACTTTTATGAATCTTTTTTTTAAGAGCGAGGTTCAGGACCTTCTGAATCAGTTCATATTGAAGTGGGGCTGGTTAAAAACTCACTCACAAAGAACTTTCTACATTGATAAAATCGCCGATCTTCCAGTAGGACATCTTGTATTTTGAGTCCGAGCCATTACTTATTGCGCATATTATAGCCAGACATGTATGGGTCCAAATACATGCCTCTGGTCTATTCCCTTACCTGGTCCGAATACCCCAAAAATCTATTTAAAAAAAAAAAAACTTTGATTGAAAATTATTTATGACTTTAAGAAGAGCTCCAAGAATTACTAATAAATAAAAAAAATAAATAGTAGGTAATGAAGTATTCGATGGAGGTAAATGAAAACAATATTGGAGTAACTATATATACGAAAACTGTGACTAATTGAAAATATAATTAAGATAAAGGAGAAATTATTGGCTATCCATGAAGTCCTGATACTTCTGCTTGACGGATTTTAATAGCTCCGGGTGGTTCTCCAGACTGATGCGCACCAACTTTTCTTTGGTTTCGGTGTTCAGACCCTTTTCTGCTCTGAAAATAATTTAATTGAAATCTCCTTTAAAAATAAACATGTTTAAACTAACCGAAAAGCATTGATATTTGGGGAGAAACTAATTCTGGTGTTGACGACAAAGCTGCTCAATATGTCGAGCTCTTGAGGCTCTGATTCCAAGGAAGATGGTGAAGGGAGTGGTGTCTAAAAAGAGGAAAATATAAAAAGGTGAAACTTGAAAATGTGCTCTCAACTCACAGATCGTTCGATTTTGATTGGTTGGGCTAGAAGAAGTTGATCCACGATGGAGAGAAGCAAAACTGAAGTGACGATGAAGTTCATAATTGACTGAAAAAATGTTTCAAATATATGTAGGTAGAAAATAGGCTTGTGAATCTGACACCCAAATATACCCCGTGTTAAGGCACACCCAAACGCCCAAACGCCCATCGTGAACGGGAGAATGTTAGTGCATTTTGGGAGCGGGCAGGGTGTCTTGGTGTACCTAGGGAGACTTGGCTTCCTATGAGAAAAGCGAGTGGTTTTCAGGACCTTAATTTTAGGACCTGGTTTGCAAAGGGAAAATATCCCATATATTTTTTCTAGTTTTTGACGTGACAAAGAAGGAAATTCAGAAATTCACTAGTTTTTAAAGGATCAGGTAACTGAATTTCAGCTCAACCAAAAAAAAAATCAAAATGCTACATAGGTCGGAAAATCACCACTCTCAGCTTCAAATTCGAAGCCAAGCTACAGTACCCCAAAAATTCCGATTCCAATTACTCACCGGGTCAGCAAAAAACGAAAAAAATGGCAGGGATGAACAATGATGATAATGAGATGAGACAATGAGGGTCTTCATTGTGACACGCCCCAAAAAGAGCTCAACCCAAATGAGCACCGCCGCTCATGCAGAAGAATCACCCATGTTCGAGTTAATTGAATTTTGTTTTTTTTGGAAAAAATGACATTTTGGAGATGGGTAGAACAAAGAGATTTTGGGCAACGATCCCTTTTTGAACAACTTCCTCATTCTTGAACCTTGATTATGTGTTCAATGTACTGTGAATCATATCAAATTAGGTAATTGAACGGTTCAAAATCATCTAGGCTAAACAAAAATGAACAGAAAAAGAAATGGAATTTCTTGGATAGGCTCACTATCATCAAGCAGCGAACCCTTAACAAATTCTAATTTGCCAAGTAACAGCGCCTTGACACGTCTGACCCTGCCAAGCAACGGATCCTTGACCAGCTCAAACCTGCCAAGCACCTAATTGTGATCCAGCTTGAGCTAACTGAGCACTGGTTTTCTATATCGCCCATTTCTTTTCCAGTGTACCCAAACTAGAGTAAGACTATGTTTATTTTTTACTTCTCTTTGTTTGATTTTAGCAAACAAATGTCTCAAAAAACGACATAGCTAATCCTATATAGTATTACACAATGTCTGTTTTCTTCCTGGGTGTTCTTGGTCGCAAAAAATGTTGCGAACAACTGTTTCAGGAGGTCATTCAGTAGATTATGTTCATCTTTTTCGCATAGATGAAAAAAAAAACATGGGAATAAGGGTGAACATTTTCAGGACCGTATATATATAATCCTTGTCAATTGTATCTATTTTCACTTCCCCCCGCAACATCTAAGAACACCAAAAAAATTAGACTTGATGTTCGCTCTCTCGATCAAACTTCGACTCTCCTTTCCGCCCATTTTGATTGACGCATTTCGTTCAGTTCTAATAAGTATAAACAAGAAGATTATGGAGTACTTTGAGATACAGTAAACCTGGGGGGGGGGGGGCGGAACGAGATAAATGTCGACATGACTCAGAATTGAAAATGTGATTATCAAGAAGAAAGGTATATTTTCTGGGGGACAAACTCAAAACAGGATCAGGTTGACCAGGTGTTTCAAAAGATTCTCTTTCCGGACCCGATCCAGGTTGAGCCTCATTTTTGGGTCCGGTTCCAAAGAAAGTGGGAGAAGATCGTATTTTATGATATGATCCAGATTTCATCTAGGGCGTTTTAAAGAATACGCCCGTAAGGTGTGTCAGTTAGGTAGTTCTGTTAGGTAGGTCTGTTAGATAGGCCGTTAAGTGGGCTCATCAGGTATGATCATTAGGTAGACCCTTAGGTAGGCCTGTTAGGTATTTTCATTAGGTATGAACATTAAGTAAAACTGCTAGGTAGGCTAGTCGGTATGTCCTTTAGAATCCAATTATATGATTCAGATTTGATCTAAGACTTTTCCAAAGGTAGACTCGTTAGGTAGGCCCTGTTAGGTAGGCCTGTTAGGTTGGGACTATATGTAGGCCTGATAGATGAACCCAACCACAAAATATGGCCCAGTTTCCTCTTGGAGTCAATCCCAAGCTCAAATGTAGATCAAGTCTCATACCTCCATTCCCATTTTTCCAATCGATAACTTATCTTCGTGATAAACTAGTTTATTTTGTTTTTAACAAAGTGCATCTTCACCTATGCTAGTTATTTGGTTCCAAAAAAATATTTCGTGAGTTTTTTTTTTGTTGGAATGTTGGACCCCAGGAATCTGCGAACACATTTGATTATCCAAATATTAATTTATTGACTAGAAAACTAAAAAAAATAACTGTTGACTTGAGATTCGAAATGTAGATAGATATGTATATATGTAGATAGAGGATATTGGTTGTAAGCAAAAGAGTGAATCTAAAATCAATTTTTTTGTGTCTAATTTTGGCACCTTTGACCCACGTGACCCTACTCACCATCCAATTGTCCGACAAGGCAGTGCATTCGGGCATTGTTGGCCCATGGTCAGATGAAAGATTGTGTACTCGGACATTCTCAAACATCGATATGTGCTGAACTTGTTTTGAAGAGCAGTCACCATCTCCGTTGGAATTGACCTCAAATTAGGCGGATTCCATACACTGATCATGACATCGTTGAGATTTGGATGATCGATAACATTCCGAACCATTGCGCTATTAATGTTCTCAGGGAAGTGGAACCTTTCCAAGGAATGGAAGCTGATGATCAGTTTTCGGAAAAGATCCGATACATTTCTTCCAAATCTATCTGGTCGTCGAATCGTTAGACTCTTCAGATTATTGAAAGGTCTCGCGCAAAATTTCTCGATCGCTCCACTTTCCCAAAGGAACTTCTCCAATATTATCTCTTCGAGGGATAATGGCAGAGCTTCGAAGAATGGGGAGATGATCCCAAACTGCTTATCCCGATAAGTACGATCAATGATATTCAGGTACTTCAACTTTGTCAACCCTTGCAAACCATTCCTCAAGTACATGAATCCAGCCTTGTTGATTCTCTCGGATATTGTGAGACGCTCCAGATGTATCAGATACTTGATATTCTCGAATGTCCTCGACAAGTCCTCCAGAATTTGGGTTGTCCCAGTATCAATGATAAGGCTCCGAATGTTAATCCAAAGTTGAATGTGTTTTGCCAATATTAAATTGTTCCAAAAAGCAATCTTCAAAACGGTGCATCGACTAGAGAACCCATTGATCACGTCGATTTCTTCTTGATCGCCACGATTCCGGAAAAGAGCCACTGTCACATCAATAGTGTCCAAATACAAGTCCAATTGATTGATTTTATCCAGCAACGCTGATGCGATAGAGATATCCCAGATCCGAATCGTCAATGTGCGCAGTTTTGGATTGATCAGGTGCGAAATCCAGGGGCCATAATGAATCTCTCTAATTGATAGATTCACAATTCGATGTTTGAAGCGACACTCATCCGAAACCAGATAATTAATCGCATTTTGCTCAACATCCGAATACTTCAAAACTAATGTTTTGAGTTGCATGAAATTGTCGAGATATTTCATGAGCGTAAGCGTTATGCGCAGTCTTCCATGGTCAATATTGTCGGAGCAAGGGTCTTTCCGGTGTTCTCCATACACTATAGTCTTCACAATTCTTTTATACATCAACAATTTCCAAAGAATAGTCATAAACTTGTGAGGAAAGTCGCTTTGGCTGATTGATCGATATAATCTTCCCAATGATATTCTGCCAGCTGCGAAATTGTTCGGTGCATCGATTACGAGTTTCTCGAAACTGGCAGGCAATGGTCCCCACTCGGTATCTCGAATACGATCTTGAACACGGAGCGATACAACGTCCATGTGCAGTCGATCTTTGAATTCTCGCAGGAATGAGAAGATATGCCCCATGATGTAGTCGTTGTGATAAACAGTGTTGATAACTGCGACGTGATGGCTACTCAACTGAACCTTGTTGGCTCCCGAGTTGTCGTTGGCTTCTGAGGAGTCGTTGACGTCTGAGATGATGTTGGCTTCTGGGGTGTCGTTGGCTTCTGAAGAGTCGTTGGCTTCTGAGTTGTCGTTGGCTCCCGAGTTGTCGTAGGCTTCTGATGTGTCGTTTTCCATGTTCATTCTGTAAAAAAGCAATAATTGGTTCAAAATTGAATCTCTCTGTCTCTCTGGGAGGGCTGAACATCTTACTTATTTGATGGTACTAATTTTTAACTTCAAAATCACTATGCTCAGTGAACTAAAATAGAACGTCACATAGTTAAAAGCACCCCCAATAATCCCTTCAATGTACTTACATTAATGAGGTAGATGGTCGTTGTTGGATATCTAGTTGATATTAGTAGCTCAGAAGTAATGTGCGCAAAGACAAAGCAAAAATATCAAACAACAAAAAAAAATGATTACATGATATAGACAAAAAAGGGCGTATCTTAGGACCAATTTGTAGTTGCAATCCCAAAATTAATTTCGTCATTCGAATACCGTAGTTGTGTGAGATTTCAAATCTTCTTAGAAATAAGTCCACTGAGATTATCGGATCTGTATGTAGAAGTCCATCATGGGCGGAATCTAATTTTATGCTTAACATCGTTGAATCTTTTGGTAGCTAATAAATAGTAATTTTTTGGGCTTACAGTTTTTGACACCAATTCTCTTCGTATCTTTAACATATTAACATGACAAATATAGAAACCGTTCTCCCGAATCGGGTTGGATCCTATTTTCATAGGAACTTTCCTAAACCGGGTCCAAAAATGTTTTTCTTGGTGTAGCCTTGTTCCAAGGACACTTTTTGTTTCCTTGAATACGATTTTTATTTTTAATTCAAGTCGGTTCTTCAATTGAAAGTTCAGTACCCTTGGTAAAAAATGTAGTCCTCAATTTTATTTTTTTATACTCAATTATGTGATCAATTGTTCCTCTGCATTGTCCAAAAATTCTCACTTAGAGGGTGCAGAGAAACACAGAAAAATTACAAAAAAATTGACAGTCTTCTTCTTCGAAAGTCTCTAACTTCTCGGTAACATTGTTAATTTTGAACTTCTCAATTTTCCAATTTAGAGGACATTAAGAGCTTTCCAATGAAACAATTTTTGTTGGTAAAAAATTAGTATGATAATTGAGGCGAATCCTGAAACATTCTATTGATCGTTTATTTTTTGGTCCCTGCCAAAACATTGTTGCTCCTACGTCTCTTAGTTTCCTGTACTCTCTCGCTTTTGAGGTACAGTGGGTTCTGTCCGAATGAGGGATATATTCTATTGTAAGGTTAGAATTGCTCTCTGAATTTTTAGTTCCTGAATTCTCCGTGGATCTCGGCTTTAAAACATTGCTCTAATTTTTTAAAGAAACATTTTTTTTGAAGTGAACTTGAATTTTAGGCAATCATTAGGTCTAACTAAAAACCTACTGGTCACAGAAATATCACTCTCTACAAAACAAAAACATGTGAGTGGAATTATTCACACGTGACATACACTTTTGAATTAATCTCTCTCTTTTCTTGTTTCTGTTTTATCATTTGTGAATACGGAGCTCACCTGAGTCTCAGTTTAGCTCATTTTTTACTGTTTCAGGCTCATTTTCAGATCTAGATGGCTTTTTTGTAATAATTTCTAAGATGAATAAACACAAGTAGATAGTCTACATAGTTAATATAATTATGTCACGTTTAGTGGAATTTTATTTCACTATTTCCAGCTCACTTTGCACCAACTTAACATCATTTTATTCACGATATGGTGTTATATTTTAATGCCAGACTCACCTTTTTGCTCATTTTTGTTAATATATTCTTAGATGAATAAACACAATTAGATAGCCTAGTTAACATAATTATTTCAAGTTTTGAGGCAATATTTATAAACTAAACAAAGGCACACATAATAATAATAAGACATTGCCTCATAACTAATAGCAGATGTACCTCATTGTTGGGTGAAGTATTGATTTTTAGAAGCCACCAAAAACTAAACAAATAGGGAGGATTCTATTTTGGATACTGGGTTATGAAATCATTCATTTCTCTGCAATTTAAGAGAAGTACAACTGATCACTATGAAATAGCGTTTCTCTTTATTTAAGTTTTTAACTCAAATAAATTTTGGAGAGATTTATTGTAAGATACCCTGGTAGCTATAAGTCTGATAAAATAGCACGTTACTTAGTTCTGTGAAACGTGGAACAAGTAGCTGGTCTAATTGTTCCCATTGGCCCGTTAACCTCAATATTCACCTCATTTCTCTATTTACCTCGTCCCTCTTACTCCCTCTATGTTGAGGTCATGATCATCATTGTACAGACCTAGCATCTGGCTATCTTGGTGTTCCTCTTTTTACTCATTGGTGGTCCCTGTCATTTATTTATTTCTTATTTTTTATTTTGTTGTTCTCTGATTTTTAAGTTATCTTTTTGAATTTTTTGTATTACTTAGCCTGAACTTTACTGGTCTCATTTTTCCTGATTCAAAATCATTGTTCCTGAATTGAGACGCTACTTCTAGAAAACTCACTGAACCGGTTTTATTCTGAAAAAAATTGCACAGATCTGTTTCAGTAATTCTTCGGTTTTCAAAAGTGAATATACATTTCTAGCTGCACAAATCCTGAATCGAAGTGAACCTTTTTTCGGATCCCAAGGATAGATAGTTGAATCGAACCTCGAGTTTTGAAAAGTCCCGAGATCATAAAAATTAGACTATAACTAACCGTTACTTTAAAAATTTCTGAATCTGATGCAAAAATCACACTAGAAAACCATGACAATTTCCATTTCCCATTTTTTTCGAAAATTCATTTTATAAACGTGCACTTTAGTGCTTCAAATCAGATTAAATTATCGGCCCTATTTCGGGAATCGTTGAAAAAATTATTTGATTCGTTTTTCTCTATCCAACCCATTTTAAGGACATTTCTCTTTTTGTGATCCACCAAGATTTTTGACTCGATTTCGGAATTTTTTGAAGATAATCAATTCTGGTCCGATTTTCGGTTCTCAACTCAACTCGATTTGATTTTTTTGCAGAATTGTTGACATGATTCAGGAATGTCTGATTAATTCTTTTTCATGAGGTCATCATCTTTAACCTTATCGTGTAATGTTAAAAACTAGTTATCTATATCGTTTTTTATTGAATTCCATCATTCCTTGTTCTCATTTTTTAAGATCTTTACAAAATCTTTCTAGAACATTAATGAAGCCTTCTATTCTTTTTTCCAATCTTAAAACTCCAATTTTACCCCTATTCTCTCAATTTCCAAGATTCAAAAATCAAGCTACCGTACCCCTGAGGTGTCTCACTTTCTCCTCATCCAATCATCGTTCATTCAATATGTCTGCTCGCAGTAGCCTCACATTTTGTGCAAAAAAGAGGGAGAAAAAGGAGAGAGCACTAGAAACTAGGAGAGTCACAGAGAACGGCCAGAAATGAGGAAAATTCGGGAAAAATGTGCATTTCCAAAAAATGATCGAAATTCTCGGAATCGGTGTCAATTTGAAATTTCTAAACATTGAAAAATCGAGGAAATTACGGCGATTTTAATGATACCGGTCTCATCTAAAACAAATTGATTTAACACATTGAAAAAATTCATTATATTGTCAACACCTCTGCACACTCTTGATCTCTATCCTTGTCCCTGTGAGTTGCTACGTCTCTAAGTCTACTATACTACCTCACCAAGACTCTGAACTAATAGAAAAGCAAGTGCTTCGAACTAAATGTTTTGTTCGAACAAGGAACATGTATGATTAGAGAGGGGTGTTCTTAGGGAATGGAGAGTTGATTCAAGAATGGGTAGTTAGTAGAACCTAAATTTTGCCAGCTCTTTTTATCATTTATGTTAAGTTCAGGCTTCAAACCAAGTCAACCTGGTATTTCAATTAAGTAGCAAAATTAAAACTTGTATATCTGGTCATGGATGAGAGGATAGTCATCTGAAGTGTGACTAGTTAAAGTATAAGGGTCCCAAAACAATATGGAGGCTCCTGGATGGTACTTGGTTATTGGAGAAAAAGAACAGCTCCGAGTTTGAATAGGGCTCCTAATATAAATGAAAGGATATATATTTTTTTCAATGGTCCAAGGGCCTTCTGTTCGATTTCTGATACCATTTTTGTTTGATCCAATTTTAGGTTTTTAACACTACATCATAAAAGTGTTTAATATTTGTTCGTATGGCTCCTGTTTTTAAGGTTAAAACCATTATTCTGAATCCTAATTTCTCTATTTGCCTTTCATCTATTATTCCCTAGATAACCTTCCAAATGTGTTTAGATATATGGTTATAGACATTATAAAGGCATATCATCTGGTCAGTTTGGATGTTTCCAGCTTACTTCATGGCATAGGTGCATAAGTTTATTAACATAGAAAAGTCATATGACTACTATTAGCAGGTGCAACTCTTAGAGTAGATTTTTCTCACGTGATATCTTCTCACTTTTGATTTAATTTTTTCTTTTTTGTCATGAGGCTTTAGAAATGAGCCTGACTTGGGTTCTTTTTTCACTGTTTCCAATTCACTTTGAGACCGACATGGGCCCACATAAAAATGAGCTCATAGCAGATGTACCTCACAGTTGGGTAAAATACTGACTATTTAAAAATTACCAAAAATCAGTGAAAAAAGATCCTTTTGTTTTAGGTTTAAGGATGATCAAATTAGTCTTCACTAGAATTAAAATAAATTATAACTAACCCTGGATAAGTAACATTTTTTGAATTACAAGTTCATATCATAGAACAAGCATTGTAATGAAATAGATCATTTGATGTTATGAGATACCAAAAAGCTGGTAGCAGTAGGCTTAATAGAACAAATCTTGACTGTGATTACTAGGCCCACTTCTGAACAGATAACCGGCCTAATTGTGACCATTTGTCCCTCTAACCTGTTCCCTCAATCTTCACCATATTTCTCTATTTACCTCGTCTCTCTTATGACCAAGATACCCTCTAACAAATAAATGAGCTGAGGTCATCTGGCTATCTTGGTGGTCCTCTTATTATTCATTTGGTTGTCCCTGTCATTTACTTCTCTTATTCTATTGTTGCTTCTCTGAATTTTAAGTTATCCTTTCAAAATTTTTTATTACTTAGCCTGAACTATACTGGACTCATTTCTCCGGATCCGAAGTTATTATTCCTGAATTGAGACGCGACTTCTAGAAAACTCACTGAACCGGTTTTATTTTGAAAAAAAAGTTGCCCTGTTTCAGAAATTCTTCGGTGTTTGGCTGGGGAAAATCCAGAATCTAACTTTGGGTCCGAACTAATATGGTCTGGAAATCAGTATAATTCGTCATCCATTTTTCTCGTGTTTCTCCTTAGTTAAGGTCGAACAAAGAACAATACCAATTTCTTCAATTTTTTCATTTTATGATAAAATTCAAATTAAAAAACATTTTTTTGGCAAATTTTTTGTATTCTGATTCATGAACAGAAAATAAAGAGAATAATTAATTTTTCAATTGAAAAACCCGATTCATGAAACTGAAAAAAATTGAATTTATTTCTAATTTTTCCAATCAAAAAACTATAAAGGTCACAATGGGTTTTTGAATTGAATAATTTATTTTTTTTTTCTTTATTTTTTTACTCATTGAATAAGATATTACGGTTCCACACAAATCAGAAGGTTTCAAGCTTAACTCATCCAGGATTTTACGATACAAGTTTACAATAAACAATACAATAAGCATTGTTTCGCCGAAAATATATGAACCTCTAAAAAAATATTACTCACATTTAGACCGGAATTTTTGAAACTTGTTTTTTTTTATTGGCCTCTCATTCCTCATATCCTTATTCATTTTTTAACTCTTCATTTTTGAGAAAAATATTCAAATTTTAAATTCCTATTTCATATTCAAACCTTATTATTATTACTACAGGACCTTTTTATTGATTTTATGTCCTTGTATCTACCGATATTCTGAAGATTACCCGAGTTTTTTGGAAACATTTTCAAAGTCCACTTTGTCCCCTCTCCCATTTCATTTAAAAAACCAAACTTTTTCAATTAAATATTCCTCTCCACTAGCATTAGTATCTTAACCATCGAAATTTATTTTTTTTTCCACGTTTCAAATCTCAAATTCACCCAAATATCTTTATTTTCTTGAAAAAGCTACCGTATCCTTCTGGAGGTGGCGCTCACTAATTTTTGTCATCCAATGCGCGTGTTCACATATTATTCTCGAGATGTCTGCTCGCAGTAGCCTCACATTTTGAGCAAAAAGAGGGGGAAAAAGGAGAGAGCACTAGGAACGAGGAGGGTGACAGAGAGTGGGCAGAAATGAGGAAAATTCGGGGAAAATGTGCATTTCCGAAAAATGGTCGAAATTCTCGGAATCGATGTCAACTTGAAATTTCTAAACATTGAAAAATCGAGGAAATTACTGCGATTTCAATGGTACCGGTCTCATCTAAAACAAATTAGCGTGACTCCGGGAACAATTCGATAACCTATGAACACATCTCTGCACCCTCTTGATCTCTATCTTTGTCCCTGCCAGATGCTCAAAATCGATGTTGCTACGTCTATGAGTCTCATATACTACCTCACCGAGACTCTGCACTAATAGAAAAGAAAGAGCCGATGTTTCGAGCTACCGAGGGCTAAATTAGAACGAGGGATATATGTATGTATAGATGGAAAGAAGAAGAAAAGGATACTTTTGGTTGTAGAATATTCTAGTTGGCACTGGAAATGAGTTGAAAATTGGTGAAGGAGATATGAGAAAATGGTTATTAGATTGTGATTTTGAAAACTTTGGAATCGAGAATGTTATCAGGAATTTAGAACATCTTAGAAGGAATATATTCGAATGAAAGGAGGTAACGAAACAGAATATATAAATCTTAGAAGTTATGACTTTTCATGAACAGAATTTTGAAACGAACCTCTTGGCCTGATATTGAGTTCTAGAGAAATACAAAAAACTGGTCCAGGACCTCACTAAACAAAAGCAGAAAAGATTATATTTCAAATAGGCTCTTTCAGGGCCTCAATTTACTTTTGAGCCCTTTTTTGAACTCTAATTTAAACCTCGAACTCAATGAATAGAACATTACTGGACCTCTATTTAATTTAACGCATAATGAATAGACTATTTTTGAACTCTTCTTTAATGTAAGTGAAGCAAATAGGTGGTTTCTGGATTTCAATTCAATCTCAGGCTTAGAAAATAGGCCCTACTGTTAGGAATAACTAAAAGGCCGCTTCTAGACCCTGTTCAAAAGTTGGCTTTGTGAATAGTCCATTTAATAGTAGGCTTAGTGGATTTATCTGGAACTATTGTTTATTTTTAGGCTCTGTGAGTAGGCCATTTTTGGACCTCAATCTAGCATTAGGCTTAGGAAATTGGCGCCATTCTTCTTCTCTTGAAATCTGTTTAGTCTTAATTTTAATGAATAGTCTTTTTCCAGACCTTATTTTACCTTTAGGCTCAGTAAATAGGTTGTTTCTGGACCGTTTTTTTTAAAATCTTAAGCTTATTAGATGGGTCATATTCTTAGTCTCAGTAAATGAACCGCTTCTGGAGCCTTTGATTAAGACTTTAAGCTTGGTAAATAGACCATTTCTGGATTTCTATTCATTTTCAGGACGTTTCTGGTCCTCTATTTAATCTTAAGCATAGCGAATAGACCGTTCATAAACCTCAATTCAATTTTAGGCTCAGTAAATAGGCCAACTCTGGTCTCCTATTCAATTTCAAACCGTTTCTGCTCTTTCATATTATTTTAAGATCAAAAAATGGGTGGTTTCAGGACCACAATTTAACCTCAGACTTAGTAAAAAGGCCGTTTATGGAGCTCTATTGAGTTTTAAGCTTAGTGAATAGATCTTCTGGATTCCTGTTTGATCTCAGGCTCAGAAAATAGACGATTTCTTAACCCTTATTCAATTTCAAGCCGTTTCTGGTCCTTTAGTTGATCTTACCTTAGTTTTTAGGTCGTTTCTGAACCACAATTTAGTTTTAGACTTTATTATGGGCTGTTTCTGAACCAAATTTAATATTGGGCTTAGTGAATAAGCCTTTCCTAGACCTCATTTTTGCCTTTTCTGAACTCCCATCTAATTTCAAGCCGCTTTTGGACATCAATTGAGTGTCTTAGGCTCAGTAAATACGCCGTTTAGGGCCCTTATTCAATCTCAGGATTAGTAAATAAACCGCTTCTGGACCCTATTTAATTTTAAGAGCAGTAAATAGGTTCTGCGCCTCGGACAACGAGGTTCTGGGCCTCTTATGTGCCTCAATTTAATCTTAGACGTTGTAAATTGGCTGTTTCTGAACTCTTGTATGATCTTAGTCTTACAAAATAGACCGTTTCTGGGCTTCTATTCAATCTACGGCTTAGTTCGTAGGCCCCTGTTCTTAGCTTCAGTGAATAGGCCTCTCTAAACTTCAATTCAATCTCATTCTCTGTAAATAGGTGGCTTCTGGTCCACAATTCAGTCTCAGACTTGATAAATAGACCGTTTCTGGATCTCTTTTTTATCAACAACATACACGTTTTTTGATTTCTGACAATTCTAATCCATCATTTTCGACACCGTTATTCAAATCACAATTTTTGGATTCATATTATTGTAAAAAGACGTTGTATTTTCATAACGGCAAAATTATCGATTGAAATTCCTGTTTATCTTCATGTGTTCATTTATTTTTGACCTGGGTTCCACTTTGAACTTTATTTTTTATGTGTATTTTATGTCTAAAGTCATATAGCTCATTTTGGGACCCTCAAACTGTATATAATACTAGTATATATCAAGTTCTGCTGTTCTTATAACATATTAGTCATTTTGTGCTCAATTTGTGTCCAACTTGACATTCAATCCAAGTGTAAATTATTATTACTATAGTCAGTCTCTTTTTTTTCTCATTTTTCTTCCAACTACCGTAGTCTTTTAGCCCCCCACACAAAGATCATCCAAATGTTCTCAACGTTCTTCTTTGCTTCGCGAAGAAACACTGGAAACATGGAGAGTGTAAGGCGCAAAAGAGGAGCCGAAGGGTCTTTTGTTGCATGACGCAAACGTTCTCGGCGGCTCCGATGGGCGGTGCCGTGCCAGCCACCGCCGTCTCCGTTCTGTTGCAACAATTCTGAGGTTTGGTCTATGGAGAAAAAAGAAGAGAATGTCTCAAAAAAACGGGGGATCGAAAAATGTTCCGTTCAAGGATTCGGGGCCTCCCACGGGTTTCTGTCAGCCGGACCGGTCCAGAAGAGTGATAAGGTTACTGGGAGTCGACCTGTGGTCCACTTGAGGCCCACCCGAGACTTGGAAAGGTCAGGGTTAGTGAGAAATGAGCCATGGTTTGCTCCAAGTAGTCCACAGTTCGACGTCCTTTGAATCAAAATAGCAATTTCTGACATAATCCCCGAGAACAAATAAAACAGTTCGGTTTAGAAAAAAAATGGACCCAGAAAGTCCTTCGAGACCACTAAAATAGGCCGGCCTGTACTGACCTGGCCTAATTTGATAGTCTAACAAACAGAAATGGGCTTGAAACAGATCAGAAACAAGTAAGAATACCCAGAACTTTGTGTTAAGAAAATTTGGAAATAGGTGTTATGGTTTCTTTTCCGGCACAAAACAGTTTGGAATAAATTTCTGCAACGTTAAAGGAACCAGGGTAGTCGGACCTGTAAAATCCAATTTTCACATTGTTATCCGTTCTAACCCAGACCGAGGATCTCTGAAGGTCTCAGAATGTACGATCCCATAGTTGAATGAGGAACCCGGGTTAATTAAAAAGGCATACATTTTTTATCAAGGTCCTAAAATTAGATTATGAGTCCAATATCACTGAATGGCTCAGTAGGTCTTCACACAAAAATGTCTTCATTGTTTTCTGACAGTTTCTGATTACCTTTTCCCTATCTACTTTGATATTGTATGGCCTTTTTGTACTCTTATGAGTGTCACACAATCTTTGAACCCTCATTCCGGTAGAAGTATACATACATTGGACCTCCGGTTCATCCAGAGAATCTGATCCATTTCTGAATTTGAATTTTATTCCTCTTGATTTATTCCAAAACTTCTGTCCAGATTTCATTTCTTTCTCTTCACACGTGAACTTTAATTCTTATCTTTTTCCATGGATCGGTCATTTATTCTTTCGCTTTGTTCCCTTTCATTAAAATAACCAAAATATGGACTCATGTTTTGCCTTGGGAATCTTACATTATTTTAAATCTACCCCATATAACCTAATAATCTAACACAATTTTGTCTCAGTTTTATGAAAACAAGATTATCAATTTAGAGCATATTAATGACTGACCCCAAAAGCTTCGCTTCATTGTGCTTTTTCTCACCAATGTAAAAAATTAGCCAAAAAAGGTCAAAATATATCCTAGTACCTTAAACTCCTTTTCCTAATCAATGGTTTTATATTAAAATAATAGCTTGTTAATTTTTTTATTATTTAATTTTGGTTTTTAACATTTTTTATATTGATATAGTTTTGCTCACCAATGTTAGTAATTCACCCAGAAAGTTCAACCTGTTAACATAAAAAATATCCTAATACCACTTCCCGTATTATTACTATTATTATTGATTGAACTTTGTTTGACTTCAATTCTTCATTTTGTTCAAATCCTCTCCTAAAAATATTATGACGAATAATAGAGTGTCTATCCCACCAGATATCACGGACCATTCAGTATTCGAGCTTTTTTCAGCTGCGTTCTATTCAGGTGCGCTCAATTTGACTGAATCATCTTGTTTAGACTATTAGAATGGTCATTTTTTTTTGTATATTTTTCCTAATATTTGTGTTTCTTTACTGCAAAAATCATTAAAATTTTTTAAATTAAAGTCAACATGTTACTATATGTTATTAAAAGTTTTCTTTGTTATTATCATCTTTGAAATAACCTTTTTTGAGAACAAAAATGACTTTCAAAGTCTTTTCAAAACATTAATTTTTATTGATAAAAAGGGTCTCTCACGACTCATATGGTTAAAAGAAGGTTTTACTAAAATAATAGGACTGTACGGGGTCAAAACACCATCGTGCTCGCATCAGTTTGATTCAAAACCTTTGCAGCCTGAAATGAATAAGTCATTTGATACAATCAAGAACAGTTGAATAGAGTTTATCCTTTTATCGTTCAAATTAATTGTTGACAGTCCTTGTCTTCCATGCCTTGAGATAATCTACTTTAAAAAATTATAAATGAATCACCCTGTTTATTAAATTTTTAGACTTAAATAGGTCTGAAATGCTTGTGTTCGATTTCTCATTATACTTTTTTAGAACTCACTCAAAACTTTTATACATATCTCTAAAACTGTTTTTTTTTCATAGTATTTTTGAACTTTAATGTGTCTACAAGTCTATAGACCAACAATACATTTATTCATAGGAACTCTCTTTTATCCCAAAATCCTAACCCGATTTTTTCTGTTCATTTCATTTTATTTACTAGTTTTTTCAATTATATTTTGAGACCATTATATCATGTATCATTATAACATGACTAATCCCATTTTTTATCACTTTGGCACTCTTAAATCTAACAAGACCTATGCGAAAACGATCCAAAACCTTGTACCATTCAAACTTTGAATCTCACAATTTTCCTCACCATTATTAGTCATAGTTCGTTTGATCTTCTACCCACACGTTCAATGTTCTATTTTTGTTTCATGTGTTCAAATTTAAAGCCTGGTTACAAAAATCCTCTTGGCACCTTATCCTAAAATCCCCTCTTGATGTTCTCAAAGTGCTCATATGATTCAAAATACAAATGGAAATAAGAAGATATCGCCTACTGTAGTTCTGAATTATACACATATAGCAGTCGTTTATTTGATGAAATAGTTTTTTTTGTTTTATTTTCTCTTTGTGACGTAATTTAAAGGAATTTTCAATGTTGTATCCAACTTCTTATTTCATGTATTTATTTTTCGAAAAAACCTATTCTCCAAAAAAACCTTGAAAAACATTCAAGTGAACATATCAAATAGTTCTTTTATGAAAAATTGGATAGATGAATACAGTAACCACGTGAACAAAATTTGATTTTAAATTAGGAATTTGCAAAGAACTACTTTTAGGGGTCAATTTTAGTAGACTTTTTTTCAAGCTGTTATGTTTGAGTTAAACAACTCATATTGACACACACCCTGTTAAAAGTTAAAAAGGTGAGAGGGAGAACGTGAGGTGTAGACGCAGACAGTCTCATTAGAGCGAAAATGCACATGTTCATTTCCAGTTTTTATTGCAGAAAAAAATAATGTTTTGCTGATCAGTTCACGTTTTTTTTCGATCGAACAAAAAACCTGTTTTTTTTGTGTTTCTTTTTGGAAAATACGCAAAAAATGTTATTTTATTTTGAAAATGAAAAAGCCAACAACAAAAACGTGAACTTAAATGTGCGAAATGCTGATTCTTTTTGAGAGAAGACGATTTTCAGTGAAAAAGAGCGTGCTTGCTCCGGTGAACGTGTCTGCGTCTCCACTCACGTCCTCCCTCTCACCTATTTCCCATTTTTCATTGGGCTAAAATGATGTGGACAGAATATAATGATTAAAAAAATATCTTCCAAAACTGGAATAGTTTTATTTTCAAGAAAGGATAATTTCTAAAGTCCAAGAAATCTCATTTTCGCAGAAAAATTTACACGAAAAGTTATGAAACCATGATTTATCTCGGGAATAGGCAAGTTAATAATGAGTGAAAGAGATTAGTAATTTGTTTTATTGAGTCTGACTGGAGCCGATGTTTATTGGGTCATAAGTGGTCAATTCAAGGTCAACTCCAGAAAAATTTCGGCACCCAATTTCTACAAAAAAATTGTTAGATGGGTTCCAAAAATAGGAATTTTCGTTAGACCCGTTTTAAGGACACTTTTTTCGTGATTGAATATAATTTTCAGTCCTTATGCAAGTAATTTTTGGAAAAAAAAAACAATTGGGTCGAGTCCGATATTTTTTTGGAGTCGCGGTACAATTCAAGAACCACCCGCATTACTTTCACGCATTTCTCTGAAATTGTTCTAAACCATTTTCTTGTAATCAATAATTTTTTGCTTTGAAATTTGTAAGCTTTGATTTGTTTTCTAGGGGATTTTTTTGTGAAAATTCCGAGCACTTCGAATAACTGTTTTTCTTCATTTCTTCTATATTAACATTGATACTTCCGTGAATTTTTTCTGCTAACGTGTGTTACTATATTTTTAGTGTTCTCCCTTGAATATTTTATTCAGCAATCAGCTAAAAAAAATGCAAAACTACATTTGCGGTTAGTGGTGAGTTAATTCTTAATTTTTCATAACTTTGTGGTTTTTTATAATGTTAAAATTCTGAAGCTTTTTCAAATAAATTTGAACCGAAAATTGTAGCTATACCTCTGAAAATAAAAATCCTGTTGTAAAAGTTAAGGTTCATCCAACACATCTAGAATATAACAAAAAATATATTTTCATAGATCTTGATTCTTACCCTTATAGTTATGTCTTTAAATAATAATTTACAGAAAAGTCATAACCAAAATACTAACACAGAGGTCAATATCGACCATACATGTCGCTCATTTTTTGCCTAGCAAACAGTCCCGAAGCCGGGCTCATTAGTATGGAGCAAGAAACACAATATCTTCTTTTGATCTTTTTAAAAAAATAGACAGAGTCTAATAGTTCCAAAGCAGTGCTGTGCCGGATAGGTTAAATCTGGAAAACGGAAAACGGAAATTTTCCGGTTTCAAAAACTCGGAAAATCCGGAAAATTCGGAAAATCCGGAAAATCAGGCAATACGACCGTAGCTTATGGTTTGAAAGTCTTTTTTTGCATGAAAACTGTGTTCAAAACGGAGGAATGATGAAAATCGGAAACGTTTTTCCCAAATCGTGTAGTTTTTCAATTTTCCTTCACGTCTTACCGAACTTCTGAAATTACAAATAAGCTGAAATTCAAATAAAAACAGACAAATTCAAACGCTCAATGAATGAACAGTATTTATCACAAGAAAATTATAGTCAACATGGGACTATTTTCTCGTTTTGAATTTTTTTCCGTGATGAAACGGAAAATACAATTTTCCGAAAAATCCCGGAAAATCCGGAAAACCGGAAAACGGAAAAGGAAAATGGCACAGCACTGTTCCAAAGGACAATTTGATAACCCCAAAAATGTCTTCTCTTACCATTAGTAATAATAGTTTGTTCGATTTTTAACCCACTTCGGTCCATTTCTGTTATTGTTCCTCATGATGTTCAAGTTCTATCCTATGATACACAGGGATGAGATTATAGTCACAATGCCAAAAGCCTGATCATTTTTCCTGGACCAGGCTTTTGCTGAAGCATCCCGGCTTGTCCTGATTGCCTCTCTGGCTTCATTTGGAATCCGCAATAGGTCTATAGAAATAAGATAAGACAAATATCGCAAACTTGGCTCAACATTTCTCTTGTCAGGAACTACGAGTCACTTCATATTATTCTACTCATGTAACATAATTAAAACATATGTGTCATATACATATCAATCCGGGCAAAATATTTATCCTTGTCATTAGCTATAATTTTTTTGTACGAATAAAAAAATATATATCAATCAGTAAGGATCAGTTGAAGGATTGACAACGACAAAACAAGCTCTGAGCTCTAATAAACATTAAATGAAGCGTAGATGACATTGGAGTAATATATTTTATGCTGGAAACGTTTGAAGAACAGTCACATATCTATATAATTTCTAAATTTTTTGTAAAATTGTTTTCCAAACATTTGGGACCAATTTTCGGATGTTTTTGCCAAAATTAGGTATTCTACTGGTTTATTTTGTGAAACCTCATGAACTCAACAGATCCAAAAATTCTGAAATATTTATCTGGTTCTACCTCAGTTTTAAGATCCCGGAATTGTCATAATGATATGAGAGTCAAAAATACACGATTGGACAAAAAGGCCCATAATAATCTGCGAACTTTATTTCTTCTAGTAACTATACTAGGACAGTACCGACCCATTGAGTCCTGAATATCCAGTGTTCAAAAAAATCCGTATATGTTTTTGCAACCAAATTTTCGAACCTTGATTTTTTGCCAATTCTCTCCGAATCATATCACCAAAAATTACTTTTTACTGAAACTTAATAATGTTCTCAGACTCCTATGCTTTCCTTATAATAATTATTCATAGTTTGTTTGATCTTCAGCCTACACGTTTGATGTTCTACTTTTGTTTCTAATGATGTTCAATTCTAAATCCAAATCCAACAAACAGACAAGACTTATCAAAATACATGTTCCCACTATACTTAATTTCGAACACCCTTTTTTGATCTTTGCAAAATTTTCATCAGCTCAAAAATCAAGAAGGAAGTTAGATAATGATTCATATTTCCGGGTACTGTCGTTCTGATGTTTGAACAAGATTTGTGAATGTGTGGACTCCAATTATAAAATTTCATACCCCACATTTTTCAGTATAGTTACCGTAACTTCTTTGTTCAAGTAAATTATATGAAATTAGCATTTTAACTTCAGCAACAAAAAAAACTTTTTTCTATGAACAATCATCAAATGCCAGACTCTATACACTTTTGGTGTTTGATTTTCCATTTTCAGACACACGGGAAAGAATATGTCCAGTTCAATTTAGCATCCTCACTGAAATAATCTTGAGAAAGTGGTTAGAAAAGATCGGCGACTTCTTAATGTTCCATACGTTTCAATGTTATGATCAAATTCTTGACTTCCGAAAAAACATTAAAAACACACCATGACAAACTCGTCGGAAAACCTGAATCATATTGTCCTGGTGAAAACAATTGAATTTTGAATAACAATGTTTGCACACAATGAACATACTGGTTCTGCATAGTCCCAAGAGTCCACAAGTATTGTTTTCAAAATAAAATTGAATAGTGGTCCAAGAAAATAGATAAATCTTGGAAATGTTGGAGTTTTTATCTTCTTTGTTTGACTTTCTCAGTGCCTATGAAATTCAAGAAAATGAATTTGAAAAATCTTGAAGAACCAGATGACCCCTATTATAACAATTTTCACCATTATTAGTCATAGTTTTTTTTTTCGATCTTCAGCCCACATGTTCAATCTTCTATGTTTGTTTCATGTGTTCGAATGTATATCCAAATCCAAATCCTAGTACTTGCAGTACAGATTAGATTATACTTATCTATACTATTTTTAATCTTGAATATCCTTGTTTATGTTTACAAATATTTTATCCGATCAAAAATGATTCTGTAGTTCGGACGTGCAAAAATATATCTTGTAGTATGCGATTCTTAGGACGTGCTTGTTTTGATTCTAATTTTTGTACCCACAAAATTTATAGTCTACTGACGTTATTGTTGTTTTGCAGAAAAAAACTAGAGTGAAGTCTAACGGTAGAAAGATTAGGTCCACTTTTTTTCAAAAATAAATTTCAAACATCTGACTGAACCTATGTATACACTCACAATTGAAAATCCAGAAATGAATCCGACCTGATCTTGAAAAAAGGACCCGAAATGAATGTCTTTGAATCGAATCAGACGACTCGAAAAAATTTGAATTGAGAAACCGAAAAACGGCACATATGTATCTGATGTAGAGTCATAGTTTAGTTCAGATCCAACCCCGATCGAGATGGGTCAGGTCGGCCTATGATCCAAGTCGGATCAGTTGATAAAGCGGAAAATTTGAATGAGTTTTTCAAGCAAAATATTGACACTATTTGGTGTGAAAAATTGGTCAGAATTACATCAACTATTTTCAAAGTTTTGATGGAAAATAATTTTTTTTCAATCATCAAGAAGTACTTCTTATTGGAACTTAATAATGTTCTGAGACTCCTATTATTTCCTTATAATGATTATTCATAGTTTGTTTGATATTTATCCAACACGTTCGATGTCCTATTTTTGTTTCTAATGATGTTCAAATCCAAATCCAACAAACAGATAAGACTTATCAAAATACATGTTCTTCCTGTATTTAATCCGAACACCCTTGTTTTGATCTTTGCAAAATTTTAAACCGCTCAAAAATCAAGAAAGAAGTTAGATAATGATTCATATTTCCGGAGACTGTGGTTCTGATGTTTAAACAACATTTGTGAACGTGTAAACTTCAATTATAAATTTTCATACCCTAAAATTTTAGTATAGTTTTGGTTTTTGATTTTCCAGCTTTTGAAACAGAGGAAACAATAACTCAAATAATATGAATGTGCGACAAGAAGGTCCTTAGCTTCTCAACTGCCTGACAAATTCAAAAAAAAAAACTTCAAAAATGTTTCTTGATAATTTTCGAACGTGCAAATCTAGGTATACATGCTTATACTTCATCACTAATCTTTGAGAAGCTTTCAGTTCTACAAAATCATGTTCTATCCAAGTGTTTACATTGTTTTTGGCTCGAAAAGTCTACACAGGTCAAATTTCAATTTGGAAATGATTGAATTACAACCTCAGAAAACTAAACAATATATATTCTCGTTAAAATCTGGTTCAGAGAATCAACACTATAGTAACCCAATGGCAGTATTTAAATTTGTAAAAAAAATCTGGAAATTGAAATCACAGTGACCAAGGTTCAATACTGAATTTTCAAAATAAAATTTTCAAATAAATGATGGGGAATTAACATTCAAACTTCAGCAACAATTTAATTTCTTCAACAAGTCATCAAATGTCAGAATATATACACTTTTGGTGTTTGATTTTCCAACTTCTGACACAAAAAATATAGTTCTAACTCGTTTTGGAACCTTGAATACAAACAGTATACGAAAAAACAAACAGTAACCTACGATCATATGTGCACTGAACTTGATAAAAAAGGCTGAAATCCAATTCCCGTGCATCTATGATTGTAAGGATGTTATTAACCATAAATTCAGTAATATTTTGACCAGCCTGCAAAAAACTAAGACCATCAGGATGAACTTCTCAATACTGGGAAGCCGCGGCTCCCCGCGGGGAAGTTCAAAAAAATCTAATCCTGTCCAAAAAACCCTCAAAAATAGTTATTTTGCCATGATTAATCATAGAACTTTAGCCCACATCCATTTTTCTGTTTCCGTTGACGTTCAAATTCCATTCTTAGTATACTTAATCTTCAGCCCACACGTTTTATCTTCTGTTTTTGTTTCCTGTGTTTGAATCTAAATCCAAATCCAAATCCTAGTACTTGCAGTGCAGATTAGATTATACTTATCTATACTATTTTTAATCTCAAATATCCTTGTTTATGTTTACAGAGTTTTTGTCCGATCAAAAATCATTCAATCAGTTCGGACGTGCAAAAATATACTTTGTAGTGTGCGATTCTTAGTACGTGCTTGTTTTGATTCTAATTTTTGTACCCACAAAATTTATAGTTTACTGACGTTAGTTGTGGTTTTGCAGAAAAACTAGAGTGAATTCTAACGGTAGAGATATTAGGTCCACTTTTTTCAACAAAAAGAAATTTCAAATATCTGGCTGAACCTATGAATACTCTTGTAATGGCAAATTTAGAAATGGACCATCTGAATCCTACATGGTCGGATAAAAAGGACGCGAAACGTGGAAATGGAACGAACCAGGCACCTCAAAAATTTCTCTGAAACGGGCATGATCAGAGAAATGGTTACCTACTTTCTGTACAATTTTTAGGTCCAACTTAGGAAAACATGAAAAAATAGGGTTAGATCCATTACAGAGAACTTTTCAAACCAATTGGCTTGTTTCTGGATTACCTTTTGTGATACCAGGTCTGATTTAAGTGATATTTTTCAATAACCACTTTGTCTTAGACCATTTTTGGATTCATGAACATTTTAGGATTGTCTAAAACTCAATCACAAGTCACTGTTTCAAAAATGTTTTTGAAAAATCCAGTATTCAAAACTATTTTATTAAAGTATTATTCAAAAAATTTCCCTTCACTTTTCAGAGTTTTTCAATTTCACCTAGATCATTCATGGTAGCTTCAAAAGAAAACAACCCAAGTGTAGTTAATTATACATTCATTATCTCTAGCGTAGTCTTTTTCGTTTCTGCTTCAGAAAACATTGAAAAAAACTCTTGATCTTTGAACACAGATTTATATTTTTATTCTCAAACGTGCAAACTAAAATGTTTACAAAATATACATCTCTCTGTATATGTTTATCCTCAATATCTTTATAGTTATTAGACAAATAATCCAGTGGAAATGATGAAAATAAACACAAGTATTTTTGATCCTATCGGGCATAGATTTGAACTCGAATCCAGAACCTTATTATATTCCAAACTCAGAAATACCAATTCTGATCTTCTATACCCAATGCTCCACTCTAAAAACCAACTGCATGCTGATGCAAATTCCCATTTGTTTTATCAGAAACTGTTCTTGTGACGTACTTGACGCCAGATAAAAACTTGCACACAATTACGTTTCACAGTATAAATAACACCCCGCTCCTTATCATTGACCCATAAATTATCACATTTCATTTTACTTTTCAACTAGCATAAATAAATAATGGTGAGTTGACCTTTAGTTTTTTTTAAATATATTTTTTGCAAAAATTAATTATTTCTATTTTCAGAATTCCCTCATGATGATTGGCGCCGTTGTTGAATCATTCTTCGCACAACCTGCCATCTCGGAAAAACTCGAAGAACCTGCAGTTGAACAAGAGAAGCCTGAAATGAAAGATGAGAGAGACGACAACATGTTGGAGCTCGTTTTCGAGTTCGTCGTCGAATTTTTGAATTGATATATTCTTTGTTTAAATATGTATTTTGCCATTTTTGAATTGTGTAGTGACACAGACAATGTTTGTAACCTCTGTGAGGTGAACTTGTAAATAAACAATGTTTTGAAAGATTGGACTTGGGTTACTGAAGTTTCAGATTTACTGAAGAATCTCACAAAAAAATGAACAGATTCTATGCACCTGTAGATCACCTCTCCCATATGATTCAATAGAACGCATATTACTAATCAACATTCGGCCTACATATACTTCTTAATAGGGGATTTCGTGTTAAAAAATGGAATTGTAACCGTTAATTTTTGAACACTGATTAACATCCAGTTTTCAGTTTTGCTAAACGTGAGCCTTAAGACTTGAATTACAGCCTCAAAGTTCACATGAAAAATATTCTTGAAAAATTATAAAAACTTAAAAATATATAGTGTAGTTCACTAAACTATAGGGTAAGTTTTTCTTCTGAGCATTTCTAGAAATTTGAGTATTTCAGAAATTTTCACAATTTTTTGATACAGCACAAAAAGGTTTGAAAATTTACGTGATATTGAAATGTTAAGTAAGTTCAATTTTTTATGTTATTTTCAAGTGTTTCCAAAATTTAAGGTTCACAGCTTAATCAAAAGTGAAGGTTATAGGGTTATTTTTCATATTTTAATACCCTATAAGCATGTAGTTAGACCTCGGTTAGACCTGTACTTAAGCCTGTAATTAGGCCTGTAATCAGACATCAGTTGAGCCTATAGATAGACATGTAGTTAAGCCTGTAGTTAACCTCAGTTAGGCTTCAGTTAAGCCTGTTCTTAGACCTGTAGTAGTATCTATCCAATGAGACGTATTTTCGTCAAAAATCTCCTTTTTTCCGAACCCATCCTCTTGTTAAACAGTGATTCAACTTTTCAACCAAAACCTTTTTTAGAATTTTTGACTCTCTTTGAACTAATCCGGAACCGTTCTAGAAGATCGAAAATCAGCAGCAACCAAAAAACTGATAAAAAGGTTAGAACCCTCATATGACATTGCGATTATTTATGGGTACTTACTGATAAGAAAAATTCACGACTTTTTCACCCTCGAAAATGCTGACTTACATAGGATTAATTCTTATTGTCGATGTTAGGAACGATTATTGATTTCTTGGCCTGCAAAATAAAATCGAATTTGGGGAGAATTTTTATAATATTAATAATAACGTGAACTGTGAACTGAACTGATGTGAACTGACAACAACTGAGCACAATGCTCATTTCATTGAACATTACTATTTAGAAGTGGTTGAGCACTAAAATGGTTTTCGTTTACAACATTTTCTTGGTGTAAGTCTCAATTGTCATGTGATTTAAATTACAGAACCCCAGAATGAATTTCTAGTTCAATTCTTGCAACAAAAATCGTGTTATTATGTGGAAAGAAGGCGAAAAAACCGGTAGGTGGTACACCACCGGCAGTTAGTGCATCATCAAAATCACCAGCACCAGCAGCAGCAGCATCTCCGGCCGCCGCATCAGCTCCATCATCGACTCCAGAAGCGGAGAAGCCAAAGCCTGAACCAGTTGAGGCGAAGAAGGTGCCCCTGAAATTTTACCTCAAACCGTTAAACCTTTTTTTCCAGGAAGAAGAGAAGAAAGAAGCGGAGAAAGCAGATGAGAACAAGCAACCTAAATCCAAAGAGAAACAAGAAGACACTTTCGATAAGCTTCAACCGAAAGCGCAGGAGAATAAGCGCAAGGATGAGGTCCTTCTTACGCTTTCATATTCGGTGTCCTCAAATTCCATTTTTGTTTCAGATTGGCGGAAAGAAGGCTGAAAATAAGGGAGATTATAAAACTTGGAATAAGGTTATTGAGAATAGTGAATTCAATAAGACATTGAGTGATAAGGATGAGAAAAAGAAAAAGGACGAAAAGAAGGATAGTAAGGCGGACAAGAAGGATGAGAAGAAGGACGATGAGAAAAAAGAGGATACAAAGGAAGACAAGAAAGAGGATAAGAAGGATGATAAAAAAGAGGAAAAGAAGGAAGAAAAGAAATAATCATAAAAATAATAATAAAGTATTCATTTGGGCAGGCATAACATTAAAATCTGGGCGGAGGAATTAAGTTTAGATACCAGTTTACATATTTACACAAAAAAATAAAATTAATCATTATCGAGATCGAAAGTGCTAGCTCTTCTTCCGTTTGTTCGACCATTCATAGATCCGTTGCTAATTTGTCTGATGAATTTGGCATAAGTAGATGTTAATCGACAAAACAGCTCTTCGACCTCATTTTCATGCATTCCTAGATACATTTTCAGTGAAATAACATCTAGAAAATCGATAAAAACCCACCAACACCGCACGCAATATTCAAATATCCACCATGTTGCTCTTCCGAATGCGATCCGAAATTCAAAAATTCGCATCCCTCAATTGTCGTTTTCATATTACTCGAAGCAACCACTCTTGCTCCCGTAATACCGCGACTGAACAAAATTGAGCCGAAAAGTGTTTGTTTGCCAGGTGGGATTGTGGAAAGTGTCATTGCTGAAAAGCATTATTTTGTGGGATATCAAGAAAAATTGGAAATTACCTAGACTAATTTCATTTTCCTGAACATCATAGACACATTCTCCAATGTTTTCGGCGAATGAGATGAGCTTTCGGCGCATTTTGTGGAACATTCTGGAAGTAGGTAGGGGTTTCAGAATTGTAGATTAGGGTTTTAAGAAACCAGAACTTGGATCCAATTGAATTTAGTTCCTAAAATGTCGGAATTGTGGAAATTTTAGATTGTTCCGATTCCGGTTCAGCACAAGCTTCATCAAACTGTTTAGCTTCAGAGGTACACAAAATTTCAGTACCTGAATCGGCTACTGAATTTTATGTGTTATTTTTTTGAGCTAGAGCAACTGCGGTTCGTTCTAATGTGAAAATTCAGTGCTTTAGAACTCTGTGTCGGAATCCTGGGATTGAAAAACTTCCTGTTTGAAGTTTTCCGTTCCATTATCCTCACACTTCTATTATTCAGAGTCTAAGTTTTCAAACACTCACTGTTTCTGGCGATGGAACGGTTCCAAAAACTTGACATGTCCCTGATACAATAAGGTTAAAACCAAATCTCTGCATGGCACTGAAGACGCTCTTCCAGGATACGCCTGAGCGATCTGCTGAATCTGAGATTGTTTGAAGCATGCGATAACAGCTCCGCCCACTGGAACTTGAAAATTCTTGTCTAGCGATTGAACAACTGCATCAACCCGTCCACATTCATTCGCCTGAAAATATCTCGATTATTTTTTATGCTCCGGAATGTTCCACTAACAGCCATTATTCTCCTTATAACCTCTTCTGACTGTAATCCGTACGCATTATTCACCAAATGTGGAACTTTGTGAGTCGCACACAGCGCTGATATCGCTTCGATATTGTCAGGATTTCTTGGAGCAAAACAAGAGCTTGTTGTCATCACGCACAGAATCTGAATAGATTTTAATATTGTTTTCTCAGGAATTGTTGAAGTTGCGCACCTCGTCTGCTCGTTGTTCCAGAATACGATTCACGCTCTCGACGTTCGAAACAAGTGCATCGCGGTCGCGCACAGGTTCAACGATGATTGGCTCGAAACCTGTAAATATTACAAGGCTTAATATTTAAAATATTATTTAATTCAAACAATTCAAAACACTAACCAGCATGAAAAATACTCTTCAACGACGACTTTTGATCAATCCTCAGCCAAACTACATATTTTGCAGACGGTCGTTTTCTTCTCCATGAGGACATACATAACGATAACGACATTCCCGTACATAATGGAACCACCAAACATGCCTTGATCGTTGCCAATCCAATCAGATGAAAAGCGTGTAAAGAGAACTCGTTGGCTAAACATGCCAACATCGAAGATCCAAGAGCTTTCGGTTGAATTTCTGTCAGGTTACCACTTCTGCCAATTCCATGAGTGAGACTAGAACAAAGTAATTGATTTGGTAAGTATTTATGAACTGTTTCAAAATTAATGAAGCCCTATTATTTCCGAGTTTCTGTGAAGCCAGTTCCAAGAAGCTCTTTATTAACTTTATGATTTCTCTTCACTGATAATCTCTATTTATCACAAACAAAAAAAAACCTTTTACATGTTATTATTCAACAATGAAACCTGCTTCCAAATGTTTGAAAATCTTGGGAGAAATTTATTGTTCTATCAGGTGTTCTAGAAGTATTTCACACTTAAAATTGACGTCAGAAGAAGTCTATGCAGGTAAATTTATATCAAAAAACTTGTTTATGTACACTTCATAAGTTCATTTTGGAATAATATGAGAGATGAAAACTGAAGCTACACTGATCAATAGCAGCGATTGAATTCTAAAGAATATTTTGAACATACAGATTTTTAAATGTATCGTTCTTATTTATTTCAAGGAGCAAGTCCCAGAGTCAATGTTGTACGTCAATAAACAATATATATCGAGCCATTTTTTTCAGTTTAGAGAAAATTTTAAGATTTTTTGGTTCCAAAAAATAGGGACTTTTCGATCTTACTTTGAATGCAGTCTTCGAACCAACGGAGATATCACACGTCCTTCTCGTTCACCTGCTCCAATTGGACACTAAAACAAATCACATTTTCCACTCTCTCCAACTTTTCTGCTTCTCTTACCATATCCACCCGATTGTTGGTGTCATGTGATGATAACCATGACAAGAACAAGTCAAGAGTGTGCTCACTCCAACCATCTTCTGGTATTCTCTTCGTCTCCCACAATGAATTCAGCAGTTTGTTGCTCGATTTACTGACAAGTCTCGAATATTCCCCTTCTTTTTTCCCAAAATTCGATTTCATATCGTCACTTCGCGTAGTTCTCGAACTAATACATTCATCGACTCTGCAAAAATTAATCGTTTAAAAAAGCTCGTTTCTGCCGCTGATAAATGGGTCTCGTATGGAGTCCCTGTGAAAATATATTCATATCTTTTTCTCTGAGACATATTTAAATGAGGTCGCCTAGGTAACCGAGAAATTTACGTCCCTGTCAGTGAAAATATTTCGGATTTTGAATATTTTTATTAGAATTTAATGGAAAATTGGCATTTTGTGATGTATTCGTTTTCTACATACTCCTTGAGAATTGACTGCATTCAATATATCCGATTAACTCGAAAAAAATTCTGGTGAGTATTTTTTTTTTATATTTAGAAAGTTTTAAAAATAATTTTGAATTAAAATATCCAATTTCTTAATTCCAGGAACTAAATATCAGTAAAGAAGAATATTGGCGAGTATTAAACGATGTCAATCAAGAAACTCCGTATTTCCTTCAAAACATGATGTTGTGTGAGAAGAAATTTGGCTGATGTCAATAAGAACAAAGTTGGTACTACTATATTCTAACTTCCGAGCCGTTGAATGAAAACGTTATGTCTTACGATTCCAATATGAATGTCGAGTTCGCGATGCGGATTTTTGAAGCTGGTCCGCTTAAACTAAAACAACACTGATTTTGTGATTTTTTTTTCATCTTGAAGTTTATTTTCAGAATAAACAACAAAAAAAACTGCATGTTGGCTGTGAAAAAACAACTTACTCTGATCATTTCTTAACTCATCACATCGCGCAGTTCCCAAAACTACATTAATTTTCAAAAATTAATCCCAGAGCTTGTCCCTGCCGGAAAACGGGTCTCGTATGGAGTCCCTGTGAGTATAATTCACCTCTCCTTCTCTGACATCTTTTAATTGGGGTTACATGAGTGAGCATCCACCTGCTCGACAACCAGGGTATTTTAGGGTCCCTGCCAATGAAAAAACGTGAATAGGAACAGAAGATTCTAAGACATAATTTTTCAGTTTTTAGAAACTTGTGAAAATCTGGGCTCTCATGGTTCCAGTGAATAGATAAGCAGAAGCTGAGATATTTTTCAAAAATATTCGGCCTATCTTGTGTGGAACAAACGCCCGAAAATGTATTTGACAATCCGAAAAGTTGAACATTTGCAAAAGAGATCTGGATCTATTTTTGAAAAGAAACGTTTTCTGAAAAGTCGTTTAAATTTCGGTATTTTTCGAAACTTCGATTCCATAAAATCCTGATTCTGAACCCATCCAAAAATGTATACCTGTTCTGACAATCGACACAAAGGGGCAAACATGCACATTCAGTATGCCCAGGTAAACTCAACAACAATTTGTCGAATGACATTTCAGAAAATATTGAGAAGAAAAAGTAGTAGTAAGAGCAAAAAAAAACTCTATTGTGCACCTCTAATAGAACACGACTACTCTTTTCTCGTCATTTTTTCCCAGCTTTTTTTGTTGGGCGAATTCAAAAGAACAATTGGTGTGTCACTTTGGTCTTTGACTCACCAATGCACATTGTTGGAAATTTTCAAACTATTCCTTTTTGTTGACAAAAATCAGCACATGCAACACGAAACATGCAAAATATTCTTAATGCGCCAAAACGACACAATTTCCATGTTAAACAATGAAATCAAATTGATAAGTTTATTATTGTTGAGATTAAAGGTGAAGTTATCGTTCAAGTGGAGCGAGCCCGAGTTTTGCTCGCAGAGCATTCGCTTCTTCGATTTCCCGTTCTTCGTCATTGTTCGCTGATTTGTCTTTTTTCGAAGATGATGAACTTGTTGATGGGCGGTCACGATCACGACGGTCACGATCGTCGTCTGAAAAAAATTTGTTCGTAATGTATTATTTTTTATTGAAATGGTCCTACTTCACCTAGACTGGAATTTCGAAAAAAAACCTTTTTTTTTTGAAAGAAATAAATAGTTATTCTTCTGATATGACCGTTTTATATCCAGTGTGCAGTATTACTCCAATTTTTTTTTTTAATAATTTGTGTTTAGAAACATACCACGCACAACCTCTGGAGTTTCAGACGGTCAATGTTTTTGGAAATTGAAAAGCGATTCCAGACGGGAAATTTTTCAGAGGCTGTAAAGAGCTAGACGGCCCCCTTTTTTAGCGAAGAGCTAGACAGGCCAATTTTTGTTCGCTGAGCGAATTCGGGCGGGCACTTTTCAAAATGTTTCATCTCAACAGCTTTGTGCGAGGTATGTTCAAAAATGTAAGTTTTTGAAAATTTGTCTCACCTCGACGTTCTCTGTCTCTATCACGACTTCTGTCACGTTTCTTTTCTTTCTCCCTGTCCCTATCCTCATCGCCTCTTTCTCGCCGTCTCTCTCGCTCTCTGTCTTCTCTCCGATCTCCAACATCTCTTTCACGATCTCTTGATCTACTTCTTCTTCTCGACGTCAATCTCGGTTTCTCCTTTCTCTCTTCTTCTTCTTCACTTTCCGAATCACTCATTCCAACCAAATCACCATCCAAAAGCGATTTATACGGTTGAATCGCGTTGACTTCTTCCAATGCGATTCTTTTTTGTAATCTTGGTAGCTGAATGTCGCAATACCGATCGTTTTGTAGTAAATTATCAATGAACTCGTCCATGTAAAGACATTCAAATCGTCCCATCTTATTCATATATCTCAACTTTCGGAAATCATTGTACAGCGGTTCGAGATATTTGTAGATTTCAGCACTATCGAACGTCAAACGAAGATACAACGCACCTAGTGCCCGAATATATCTGAAAATAGCCAAATATATTTTCGAAGTGGAATCGAAATGTCTTACTTGAACTCTTCCTGTTGAATAAATTCAAGAACAATATCCTTTTCTGGTTGAATTTGTAGCATTTTCAGAGCCAAACATAAAAATGGAGTGGGTTTGATGTTTCCCGCATAAATTCCACCAACATATCGAAGATCCATTCCTTTGTCAACGATGAGTTCAGCTGAAAAAGTTGAAGTTATTTTTAAAAATAAGACTGGTTTTTAAGAAGTGTTTTAAAAAATCGAGGTTGAACAAAATTTTTTGGAGCATGATATTTTCCGGAAAATTTAGTTCACTGGACTCCTTCATTGAAACAACGCAACTGTGATTCAATTTCAAAAATTCTAAATCTTCGCAACGACAAATCTTCACCAACCTGTAAGTGCGAAACAATGCTCTTTCCAATACATACTATCATAAATACGTTGTCGAATAATTTTCTCCACCAAAAACTGGGGATTTGTTCCTGAAATAAATTTATTAATATTTTTGTATCAAAAAACCTGAAATTACCTTTTACAGTTTTTGCCGTTTTCTCTGTTCGATTAGCCATTTTTTCCTGAAATTCTATATAGTTTTGAAAACATTGTTTATGCGATAACTTGGAATCCGGCAAAACGGACAATCTTGGAAACTAACAAGGCAAAATTTAAAAGTAAATGTTTCAGATAATATCGATAAAAAATTAATGAATACAAAAACAGGAAAATTTATGACAATTAGAAATTAGTAAGCCTTCTTTTTACCAATCTCAGGTCGCCAGACGATTGGATTCGTTTCTTCTGTCTGAAAAAATGCAATTATGAAGAAGTTTGAAAATTATCATGAAATTAAAAAAAAAAAGAAATCGAAATTTAACTTACCGATTTTTCATCTTCCTTGTACATTTTGATAGTTTTGTCAGCTTCTGCCGTGATATAACGAAGACCAGTTCGGTCGAAGCATGAGGCATAAATTCCGGCTTCCGAATCAATTGAACCAGGTTGAGGTTTGGTTTGGATTTTCTGTAAATATAAATTTCTCAAACTATTTTGAAATCCAGGGTAGGTTCCAAGCTGAAAAGATATTTTTTCTGAAAATTAAATTAATTTTTATATCATATTTTGTCTGAAAATGAATTCATATGTTATCTGCCAAAAATTACAGAGGTTTCATGGCGGAAGTGTTCAAAATTTATGTAGATTTTGATGAATTCTTGATAGAAAACACTTCAAGTTTGAGTTTCCGTAGTTTCAACGTCCAGTTTTCGATATTTTTTGAATATGGTTTTCTTCTAAAATAAGTTATATGTAGAGGTTTTTCGATTTGTAGATGTCAATTCAGACAATTTTTTTTCGAAGATAATTAATGGAAATTGCGGTACCCAGTAAGATTTTTTCACAAATTGTTTCCTCTTTTACAAGATCAGACTTACCTGGAAACAATAACCGGATCGCCAATCCCAGAAACTGATTGATCCATTATCTCCACCCGACACCAAAACACCATCATCATTACACGCCAAGGAATTGATAATTGAATTGTGTCCGGATAAATTCTGCATAAATTCTCCCTTCGGGAATTTCCATTCTTTAATATTATCGGGTGATGCTGATGCGAACATGTTCAATCTCGGATGCACTGCAAGAGCTCTAACTGACTTTTTGTGATTTGTCAAAGTGCACATGGATCGTCCGGCTGCCAAATCCCATAATCGAATTGTGGCATCGTGTGAAGCGGTGATGATTTGAGGATCGACTGCTTGACATACGACATCAGCTACGGTGTTCGTGTGAGCTGCAAGACAATGAACTGGCGTCTTTGTTCGCATATCCCATACACGAGCTGTCGAATCTCTGGATGATGACACGAGAATGTCCAAAGTTGGATGAACGGATAATGCTTGAACCGCACTCAAATGACCATGATAGTGACGGATGACTTTGTTCGTTTCAAGATCCCAACATTTTACCTGAAAAAAAAACAAATATAAAATATTTGGATGGTAGCAAATTCGAACATTTTTATAATATGACAGAAATTTTGACGCTTTCTACAATTTTTAGAAAATTAGTGAAAACCTCACCTGTTTATCTTCTCCTCCACTGAACAAGAATGGATGATTTGGCGACACTTTAACAGCTCGAACCGCACTAATATGTCCGGTCAATGATAACTTCAATTGGCCCGATGCCAAATCCCAAATTTTAATAATACGATCAGCACCACCTGATGCGAACCATTGATTTTGTGGTTCCACATCAACCGCACGAACCCATCCAGTATGACCAGTCACTACTCGATATAACTTCCATTGTGCGTGCCATTTCGGTTTCATCATCATTGGCGCTCTCGAAGGTAGAAGTGAACGAGTTGTGTTATCTTCAGCTTTTGATTGGCCACCCAAAGGAACCAGTGGAAGAATTTTCCCTTTGTTTTGTTGTGATCCTCCTTGTTGCGGCACAAGTTTACCTGTTCCGTCTGTGATAGCTAAAGGAGTAGATGATGAAGCAATGACTGAACCTGAGCCAAGGACTGGCTGAGAGGTGGGTAGAGCCATCATCTGATCTTCCTTCTGTTTTTTGGCTGCTTCAACCTTCTTTATAACGTTTCCATATTCATGTTTCCTTTTGTACGAACGAATCAAAGCGTCACTGAAAAACTCGAGGTTTTTTTTGGTAAAACATTCAAGAATTGTGCTACAATCAAACGAAAAAGTAAAAAAAAACTCACTTCTCATCTGGCATCACTGGAGGTTGAAAATATTCATTATTGAAAAGATCTTGTGTCCTTTTTACCGATCGAAACACCAAACTGAGAAGCTTCTTTTTGTCTGCTTCTGGTTTATCATCAAAATCTTCATCTGCTGCAACAGACGGGATCTGTTCATATGTATCAGTAGCTATTGACATATCTGAAACCACTAAAATAAAGAACACTTATCTTTCCGCAAGCTTTTGTTGAAAAAAAAAACCGAACAACAAAAAAAATTATTTTCGAAAAGTGGGCGGGGATTTAGAAGGCTGCGGCTTGTTGGTTTGCCTTTTTGCGGCGCATGTGTTTCGTCTGTTTATTATTATTATTTTTTTTTTGAACAGAAACAGTATTTTTCGTAATCCCTCCAATTTCAGCACATATTTACAGTGCATTTCAAATATAATGGGAACATTGTACATGAAAAAAGATCAAAAGTTAAAGGCACACGAATGCTGAAACCTAGAAAAAAAGGTCAGAAATGTTAAACTGATAGAGCTCAGACATCAACCAGTATCCAAACGTTTACTCGAGAGCTATCAATGTCGAAAATCCGGAACACTACGTTAAGCAAATCCATCTATTTTTGGATCCACTACTCAATCGCGGTCTCGAACCTGTTTCCGTGTCGGCGTATCTCGACAAATGTGTAAGTGAAAAATGGGCGAGAGTGTTTCGTGATGTTGGAACCCAAATTATGAGGAGAATTCAACCGAAGGCTCAAATCGACGACCATGATATCGTGTTTGTTTCGGATATCCGATCAACCATATTATGGAACTGTCAATTCTTCGACCTGATATAAATGTCACGAAACTTTACACGCTGCAAGAACGCATTTGTGACAATGTGCTCAGCTTGGAAGACTCGAAGAGTATTATAAGAAAAGTGGTGAACATTGAAGATGCTTTTTCTGAATCGGAGGAGATGAGAGAAGCTGCACCAATGTATGATGCTCTTAGAGAACTCTATAATAATATACAACCAAAGGATGAATCGATGATTCCACATGGTAGGTTTTTTATAAAAATAAATGGTTTAGAGTTGAATTGCTTTTTTTCAGATCTATTCGAAAAATTGGGAATACTTGGAGATAAAGATGAACTCTGTAATGTGGCTGAGAAACATCAGGAAGTGTACAATCAACGTTGAAAATCTGCCAAGAAATGCTTAGAAATGGTCAACATCCGATCATCGGAATCACAAAACAAAAAACATTCGAATGTCGTTTTGTGTGATCAAGGAGTCGCCAGTGGAGCTGCACAACTTCTAATCTCTGGATTATCTCCAGAAGTTCCAATCGAGAATATTTACTCAACAGTCCGCTTGCCTGAAGAACCAACCTCATGGTTTCGAGTGAAATCAGTAGTTGAGAAACTTCAACAAAGATTTGGTAAACGTTGTCTTTTCATACATGTCGCATCGGGTGCTTGGTATGGTGATATTCCACTTGAAAAGTGGTCAATTACAGCAAACGAATCATTCGATTTTTTGTATAATTTCCAACAAGATAATTTTATCTAATATAATTCCAAATTTTGAATATACTTGCATTAGTAATAAACTTTGTTACATCAGTTACCAAGTTGAACTTATCTAACGATGGACTTGAGCTCAAGACTCGGTGAGTCACCGTGGCAGACTTTTTCTATTATTTTTGCACAGGATGGGATAAATTGTATCAACCGGTTCTAGGAGACTATAATCTTTAAGTAAATGGCGTTACGCTTTGTTTCTTTCTGTCCCTGTGTTTGACTTCCGTAAGGCAAGTTGTTTTCCCAACAAGACCCAAGTCACACATTCTGCAAATTATTAGCGTCCCCTTTCTCTAGCGTCTTCCAGAAACCATATTATTTTTGGAAGACTATTTAGTTATTTTTCTTTCTCCCCGGCAAATTTATCGTATAATGAGCTACTTGCGATTTGATTTAAGCGTTTGGATAAAAAGAAAAAATATCAACCAGTATCCAAACGTTTACTCAAGAGCTATCAATATCAAAAGTCCGGAGCACTACGTCAAGCAAATCCATCAATTTTTGGATCCACTATTCTATCGCGGTCTCGATCCTGTTCCTGTGTCAGCGTATCTCGACAAATGTATAACTGAAAAATCGGCGAGAAGGTTTCGTGATGTTGGAAACCAAATTATGAGGACAATTCAACCGAAGGCTCGAATCGACGACCATGATATCGTGTTTGTTTATGATATTAAGGATATTACGACGTTGCCGCTGAACCATATTCTGGAACTTTCAATGCTTCGACCTGATATAAATGTCAAGTCACTTCACCTACTTCACCAACGCATTTGCGACAATGTGCTCAACTTGGAAAATTCGAAGAGTATCATAAGAAAAGTGGTGAATATTGATGATGCGTTTTCTGAATCGTATGGAATGAGAGAAGCTGCACCAATGTATTATGCTCTTCGAGAACTTTATAATAATGTACAACCAAATGATGAATCGAAAATTCCGCATGGTAACACAGGCAGTTGCGAACCGGTCGGAAACCGATGAGAAACCGGTCGGTTTTTGTTTTGCTTGACCGATCGGTTAAGTACAGGAATTAGAAGAGAAACCGGCAGGAAACCTATCGGTTTGTTTTGTTCGGCAACCGATCGGTTTTTTTTGTTCGGTAACCGACGGGTTTTTTAAAAACATTTTTCGAACCAATTTTGCTGCTCACATAAGCTGTTTTACGTCTCAATTAGCATTCTTCAGTTCTTTTATTCTTCTAAAATTTATTACAAAAAAAAAACAAAACAATTTAACAATTATTGAAAGTTCCCATTCCAATCGAAAGTTTGGTAGTATTTTTCACGCCATTCAAGAAAGAAACTTTTTTGATATATGCTTTCAGATTAGAAAATTAGGTGCAAGCGAGATAAATCCAAAAAGATTTCACAATGGGATTTACGGAACTTGAAATTATCCTTAATTCGAATGTCCCGGAGCATAAAATGGTGTAAAGAACACTAACAAAAATTCAATGAGCACAGGGCCTTTCAGTCAAAAAAACATGGCACGAGGCTAATATAACAACAAAAAAAAAAACAAAAATTTCAAACTTCACTGGATTTGTGATAATCAGTCGTTGACATTTCCATCTTCTTGTGATGCCAAATATGCCTGAAGTTCAGCCAGGCAAATCGCAATAGTTTCTTTGCCGCCTTCATTTTTTCTCAAGTTTTTTCGAGCGTTTGACCTTAAATAAAAACAATTTTTAGTTATTGTTACTCGTTGCACTCACAAGTATTCTGAAGTTACTTGACGAACAGCAGTTCTGATAATGATTTTGGCTTTCGGGTTGTCGTGTCCTCTTGTGTTTTTAAACACGAATTCTGTGATAAAAAACTAGTACGTGATTTCTACGTGCGCCAGCGCTAGATCTTTCACAATTCAATAGTTTTATCAACTAACTATATTTCAAGTACAAAATGTGACTCAAGCCTTTTCCATTTTTGAAAAATGTGTCAAAGTTCATGGTTCTATACTTTCACAACAACAAAAATTAAACTACTTCATTGAATGTATTCGTGATAATTGTTTCATTCATAAATAAAACCAACCTCACTTCTTTTTCTCCGAAAGTTCTATAGATTCTGAAAATGGAGACGGCGCAACACTAATTTTGGAAAAAAAATCTCATAGATTACAAGGCTTTTTAGTATTTCATTACTACATATCAATATTTGACATAGAACACGCTACAAAACATGCAGAACGACAAAAAAAGTCTGCAAAAAAAAAGAAAAGAAAAATATTTATGGACGAAAAAACCAAAAAAAAAAACCTAGTCCACCAAGCATTGGATACCCGTCGGTTTTTCATTTGTTTCTTCTCTTCGGAAACCGATCGGTTTTTTTTATTTATACGAAAACCAGAGGGAAACCAGTACGAAACCTGTCGGTTTTCCCGTTTTTTCTGGTTTCCGACCGGTTAGCAACTGCCTGTGAAGTTTATTTTAATAAAAATTTAACAGCTACAAAAATCTTTTCTTTGTTTCAGAACTGTTCGAAAAATTGGGAATACTTGGAGATAAAGATGAACTCTGTAATGTGGCTGAGAAACATCAGGAAGTGTACAATCAACGTTGGAAATCTGCCAAGAAATGTTTAGAAATGGTCAACATTCGATCATCAGAATCAGAAAACAAATATACGAATGTCGTTTTTTGTGATCAAGGAGTCGCCAGTGGAGCTGCACAACTTCTAATCTCTGGATTATCTTCAGAAGTTCCCATCGAGAACATTTACTCAACAGTTCGTTTGACTGGAGAACCATCATCATATTTCCGAGTGAAATCAGTAGTTGAAAGACTTCAACAACGATTCGGTAAACGTTGTCTTTTCATACATGTCGCATCGGGTGCGTGGTATGGTGATATTCCACTTGAAAAGTGGTCAATTACATCGAACGAATCATTCGATTTTTTGTATAATTTCCAACAAGATAATTTGATCTAATTTAATTCCAAATTTTGAATATACTTGCATTAATAATAAAGTTTGTCACATCAGTTATCAAGTCGAACTCATCTAACGATAGACTGGAGCTCGTCGAGCCTTTTGTCTATTTTAATTTTTTTTCTTTTTGAACAAAAACAGTATTTATTGTTTGTAATATACAGGATATAATACACGTTTCTAAAGCTAACGAAATCAGCACCTTGTAGGGTAAAAATATGTACATATAATGAGTGGAATATAAAGCAAGTTTCGATGGTACAAAAAAGCTTGAATGATATGATTTTCGGGGAAAGAGTGAGAGTATGATAGATGCATAACGAAAGAGTTGTTGGGGGAATTAAAAGTGAAATGTTTGAATGATGAAGGCTAGCGATGCATAAAATGTATAAGTATACTCTAGTTGATGATTTTTGCTATTTTGATATGATGTTCCAGTTGATATAAATGATCATCTTCGTCGTTCGGGAATAATCGTCGCACATTTTCCGCCAATTTCAGCACATATTCGCAATTCGGTCCTGCGCATCCTCTAGCTCTTGCGATATCTCGCGCCATTTTTCCAAGCTCTTCAGGTCCAAGATAGAGCTCATTATGCTCATCAGCCACGCAGGTCAACGCCATAACAACCCGTGTCGATGTCTCTGACTCCAATCGAACCGGAATCATCCGGAAGATATATCCATTGTCACATTCGCGTTGTTCCAGGTATTTAAGAACTTTTGAGATTGATGATTTGCCATCGACCCGAAACACAACTCCATTTGTCATTGATCTTGAGTCTTGAATCAGTGTTGCAACGCGGCCAGGCTGAAAGAAACCAAATATTACAAATTTGCTCCCTCCAGTTCGGGGTCCCCCTATTCACGTGATTCACATGCTCTTTTTTTAGTCGCTATAGCCATTCTCTCAGCTTCTTCCTCCTCTTTCTCTCAAAATAAAAAAAAAACACATGTGAGAAAGAGAACTAGAGTTAGCTGTATAGTTGGGAGAAGTCATGCGCTTTTCGCAGGCACAAAAAACATATATTAAAAGAGAGAATGGATGAGAAAAAGGACAGAGTTCACATGTACTGGTCCTAAGACTAGCATGAATACCAAAAATTATTCAAAAGTTCAAAAAAACAATAGAAAAATCTACAGTATTTCAAAGGCACACAATCAACAATACTCACACAGGTCTCGTCACGATATCACTCCCGCGCTTAGAATTTTTAACTTTTCTTTTTTTTTTTTCAATTTTTTGACCCAGTTTTTTTTTGAATCGAAAAAGCGACAGTTGCCAAACTCCTACGTCAATTCGATATGAAAAAAGAAAGAAGAAGAAACTAACCAATTTATTGTCTCCACGATGATAGGTATTTCCTTGATACATTCGTCGCATCCAACCGATAGCATAAGCCTTGCGACTGACCGAAAAATTAAATCCCGGATTCCATATCAGACTTCCATAGCCGAAAATCCATAATGATTGTGTTGTTGAGCCACTCGAAGTGTCCATAATGGTGAGGTAATTCTGAAAAATAAAAATATATGAATACTTATTTTCAAGAATAGGAAAAAAAAAATGGCTAGACGAAAGTATCAAAAAACGTGGTACATCAAAAATAACAAGACATTCTTATATACTTTCACACAAATATATATTGGGGGTTGCCCATTAGTTGTTGATGATAGTCTCTGAACGCGACATTGCATCAGACGAAAAGTGGGCGGAGTCGGCGACTCCGCCCATTATTTTTGCCAATTTTTCGCGTGGAGCACAACAAAATGAAACGAAAATAAAGAAAAGCAAAGAAACATAAAAAAATGTATAGCGAAAAATTTTCGTTCTTTGGAACGAAAATAAGAGATGAGAGAGTAGAGACAGACAGAGAAAAAGAGTGCTGGGGGACTTTTTGAAGTAGATCAGAGTAGGAGAAGGTTTTTTTCGAGGAATGAAATTGAATTAACCAGAAAGAGAGATCTCTCTCGCGAGAGAGAGAGAGATAGAGAGTTCATGTTTCTTTAATAATTGCATAAATTGACTTTTTGGGAAATTATAGATAATGGGTTTTTTCAAGGGGTGACAAGTTCTTCAGTGAAAACCGATTCTGATTCTAAAATTCTGACAAAAATTCATCGAAGGTTAGAAAAACAAAGGTTTCGGCTGTTTTCAACACCCACGAAGATTCTTATTTTTAAAAACTTCGTTAAAATTTAGAAAAAAAAACAAAACACAAATCAACAAACTGGTTGTGATGTTATTTTTTATGACGAATTAAGAAACTTGATATTTTCAGACGGTTCTGAAATAAAAAACCCCTTTCGAGAAGCCAAAAACGGTCCGATTGAACCTACAGTGGCCATTTTCCAAGAAAACATCTGATTATTTGGTGCACTTTGCATCTTCTTCTACCCGCATGCCTTCGTCTGTCAATAAAGTTAATGGGAGAATAATTCGATAAGAGAGAAAAGTGATCGGTGAGAAAATAAACAAATGTGCATATTATTATGCACATTGTTTATTTATAGGGTCAACAACAAAAGCAGAAGGGTTATCGCCGTTCAAAAAAGTTTGATTTATAGAAAATCGTAAAAGTTGAAGGTTAGATGTTTCCTTCAGACTTCTATGAAACATAGAACCTTTGAAAAATGTTCACAAAACATGTTTTTCCAATGGTCAAAAAAAACATGTTTTTCATTTTTGAAATTGAACAATGAGCATTGGAACAAGTGTTTTGAAAGGAACATAGAGGAACGCGAGAATGGACGTGCTCAGGAATGATCGCTCTAGCTGCTGAGCTGCTCATTTTTGAGCAACGCAGCTACTGAGCTCGATGAGCAGCTCTTAGCTCCAAATTTTCGAGTTTTTCATGGGAAATTGAAATTTTGAAGCTCTATAATGTCTTTCAATGTATGATTTTCAGATTCAAGTGAAAGTTTTAGTCCGGTTTTGCTGGCTGAAACTAGGTCTGAAAGTCAGAAACTGTCATTGACTTTCCGATTTCCTTTAAAACACCATCCAATTTCAACACCCTCTAATCCGACCTAATCTTCTTCCAAATGATTCACACTAATCATATACTTTTTCCTCTTATCAAATCGTACTAGATGCTAAGTCTATTGTGCCATATGAGAAAAACAAAGTCATGATTTTTTTGGTACATTTTATCATAGACGTTTCAAAAAACCTAAAATGAGAACGTATTTCTTTTATAGTTTGTGATAAACCGGAAAAATCAAAAACCTATGATTCATTCTTGCTCTTATCTCAAAATATGAAAATTTATGATTTTCTAGGAGTCAAAGAGTTCAAGCCATAAAAACTCCCATTTTATCGGGCGAAAAATGGCTGCAAAGAAAAGTAATTTCATGTTATTGATAGGGTTGAAGTACCTAGTATAAAAAGATCAACACCTTATTAGTGAAAATCACATGATTTCCTGAAAATAAATCATTTCTCGTATACTTTGAATTCTATTTCTGTCAAGGGTCTTGAATCAAAGAAAAAAGTGAAAAGTGAGAGAAATTCTTTGAACCTAACCTGATGAAACGAATCATTATCAATTGACACCTTGTTTTGTGATAAGGGGAAATTGGATTACTGTAGGTGACCACATATCACATATTGGAAAAATGGATGGATATTTTTCGAGAAAAAAATTCTGGAATATCGGAATTATGACAAGGTCTGAATAATTTGGCCTCAGGAGTTCTATCATTTTGGACCGGAAACTAGCTTTATCAGGCTGGTCATTTTGGGGTCGAACTATTTCGGACCGACACGGGCTGGCCTGCGAAGCCTGGACCGATTAGGTTTTTCCCCCCGTTTTCGAAGTACAGTTTTAGGGTTAATTTCATCAGGCTAACAAAAAATAGAAAGAGATAACAATTATCAACAGAGCGAACTTGAACCTCGTTGATTTTGTTTGTTTGAGTAGCCAACATTTTCCGGGTTGTGTCGACTGCTATATCTTGTGTGTAATTCATACTCTAGTTCTAAAAAAATGTGCATTCCTCCCCAAGACCCCATGATCTCCCTGATTTCATTGTCTCATTTTTGTTACACATTTCATTGTCACCTGAATGGATTACTGTATTGTTTCAAAAAAACGCCTCTGGCTGATGCAATAATTTGAAGAAATTTCAAAATTGAAAAATTTTTGAGAGAGAGAGAGCAAAAAAATGGGCCCAAAAATTTTTTTTTTGTTTTAAACATCGAGATTATTTTTGGTGGGTGAAAGAACAAAAATATAATAAATATTAGAGGGGTAAGACGATTAATAAATACAGGAACAGTAAGAAAAAACAATATAAGCCCGTGACAAACCTCAAAAACTGCGTTGTTCCACAATATTCGTGACTTCATCGAAAATATGAGGAAAAAGGGATATTTCGAGAAATAGGCATAATCCCCTTCCTTTTTATGATATCATCTTTATTCTAATAACAGGTCAATCTCATATACATGTCACGTGTACAAAATATATATTTTTTTTACAATTTTGGGGTAGTGTATTTTTCGGTAAATCTTACCATGAGTACATGAATGCTTACATCAGCCACAGAAAACCTGACACAATTGTTTTATAATTGACTAATTTAATTATTCGATTAGATTTCGGTGATTCAAATCACAAATTTATTCATTGAAGGAAATTATTATTCTCCGATTCGATTTTAAATGTGATTCCAAAAGATTCGAGGTATTCGTAGATTTTTGATTGGCCAAAAGCGGAGGAAGATGTGTAGACACCACCCCTGAAATATGCGTAAATAGATAGGGTATTTCAGGTCTATGAGATCTGGATATGGGATACAATTTTGAACCAAATTTATCATAATCCGCATTCAAAAAAAAAAAAAACATTTTTGTCACATAGGTTTGGGATTTGTGATTGATTTAACGGTTATTCAGCTTCCGGATTTTGATTATGATCACGGCCTTTTTGTGTCCAAATCTATGGTCTAGGGATTAGTTTTTGGAATTTTTAATGAACCATAATTATTTACCCGTTTGCCCGAAGTTGAACGGGAATACGGGAAACCGGGCAAACTGGGGAATGAGTAAATTATTGCGGGTAAACTGGTGAACGGGCAAACGAGCATTTTGACCATTTCTAAAAGAAAAAAGTTTTTATATCGTTGGCCCGATTTTACTACTCTAATTCATTGGCAAAATTGAATGTTCCAATCACACCAATGTGATTGGAGTGCACCAATTGCACCAAATGTTGCATAGGCTGATAAATTTTCTCTCCGTGTTACTATTATAGGAGCTTATTTGCCTAAATAACATTTTTTTGATGATTTTTTAATTTTTAGGAGATAGTGTGAATGGTGCTTTGTCATTATCTTCTCACCAAATTTCGCCGTGGAAAATATTTATTCTTACAATTAGCGCGGTTGTTCGTTACAACTGAATGAGAATTTTTGAAATTTTCAAACTTTCAATATTTTCATTTTTTTTGGTTTCGGACATTTTTGACGTTGTCTAGAAGTTTTTTTTTTTTAAATTTACATCAAAAATAACCTGACAAGTGAAACTCACTTCGATGGCAGGTTTCCTGAATCCTTGATCAAAACCAGAGCCGCTGACAACACACAACCACTGGTAGACATATAAGCCGGATCCGGTCCTTTACACGTCGCCACAACCTTCCGATCCGGCTTCCCTTCATGTTGCTCATCGAACTCATTTTTATCTTTATAGCCATATCCAAACAGCCAGCAGATAAATGAGGCCTCCTGGATTTGTTTTTCACTTGGTCCTGATTTTTTGAAGATGTTGAAACTGCAGGCATCTGGATGGTTTTGGAGGATTCGGAGGGTGAATCGGAATTGAGCGAGGATTGCGATGAAGATTAGCCAGATTCCAGCGAGTAGAACAGAGAAAAACGAAGGTAGGCGGTAATACGTTTCAATGTGGACCTAAAACGTTTCTGGAAGTTGGGAAAACTGGTGATACCACAAACTTCTCTTCTCTCTCTTCTCTCTCTTCTCTCTTCAAGTCTACAGTACCCTTCTGAAACTCACCGGTTTAACCCTTCTCACAGTTGCATCATAATACTGTGATCGTTCAATGATTGACTTATCCGAACCGACAAATGGAACTGCCACTCCATCCAACCCATCTTCATAAATCTTCCAAACCGGTAATCTTCTCTTCGGCTTCACCCGTCCTTTCACAATTCTCTCCACCATTATTTCACCCTTCCTATTCTCTCGTAAATCTTTCAAAGCTGTATGCATACCAAGAATTATGGTTTGATAAGTTCCTTCATTCAATGGGTAACCCTTAAAAAGTTTTTTCTCTCAAACTGGGATTACATTTCTGAATACCTCTGGTCCGGATTTACCCTCGACAATTGTTTCGACATGATTCAGATCTCCATTGAAATTTGTCTTCAAAAAATTCACACCCAAATCGGCTGGAATTGAATCCCATCCACAAGCGGATACCACATAGACACCTGATTTAGCGGCAACTTCGTTGTAGGTTTGTTGCATTTTTTCGATCCAAACTTCTTCTCCGGATATATCCACATGGCTTGCACCGTTTTCGACAGCGGCTCGGACAACTGACTCACCATATAAGCTGTACTGAAAACACCTGGATGTTTGAAAAATATATAAAAAGGCACAACTCACCGGTCCAACCGCGTTGATAATAACTTTACTTTTCTTAGCCATTTCAACGAGCGAATCAAAATTATCCGAGTTTGCTATAATTATTGAAACATCACTCAAATCCTTCCCAGTCTTCTCCGCGACTCGTTCCAAAGATTTTCTGAGTTTCGATTCGCTTCTGCCAGCAACGGCAAATTTGACATCAGCATAGTAAGATGATCGAATGAGATTTTCGACGATATATTGACCGGTGAAACCAGAAGCACCATAGATAACAACGTCAAATCGCGAAGTCATAGTTCGATGAAAAATACGCCTTCAAAAAGACCGGCAAACAAGTTGAAAATATGAAAAATAGAATGAAAACAAACAAAAATAGTTGTTTACTAGTTGGACAGAAAGTGCGTATATTTTTTTTGATAACAAAAAAAAACGCCAGTTTCTAATAGCATGGTATATTTTATGTATCAAATATGATATGAAATAAGAAGAATAAAGAAAAAGTGGGATAAGGAGTAGTGTGAATCACATTCGACTTTCAATTTAAATAATATCTGTTTAAAAACGTTTATAATATCAAAATGTTCCAGAGTTGGTTGAAAAAATCAAAAAAACTGAAAAAAAGAAAAGAAAACGTTGTCCAGAAGTTCATCATTAAAAACGGAACGGGAACCTCGAAGAATAGAGTTTTTCAAAATAAAAGTTCTAGAAATAATGGGTTGAAGAATAGAAGAGCATGCTCTTATATTAGAGAAAATACAGTATATCTATGTACTTTGCACGATTCTTGGTTTCATTCCAGCTCGTTTACATCGTTTTCGTTGATTACTGATAGCATCGTGTCTGAAGCTATGAAAGTACATAGGTACTTCTGAACTTCTGTTTTACGCCAGAAAGATTCTCTTATTTTTCATTTTTTTTTCCTCATTGTTTTTATAGAAACAAACATCAGCTCAAACATCTCATACGTGAGTTCCAAAAATGTTATTCCGTTATGAAAACATGTACTTTTAGTCAAATGGACATCACATAACACTGTAGTGCGGTGTAGTGTGTAGTCTGAGGTGCGACCAATGAAACATAACACAAAATTGTACAGTAACAAAGGTTCCAGATTTTCATTTAGATTGTTTGATTTTATGTGGTTTCGATTTCAAATTCTCTCTCCATTCCTTGTAGTCAAAATGTTAAACTTCAAGATATTCTATTTAAGTTTTCATTATTTTGAAACATCATTCTATACTGAGGCTCAGTTCTCATACGTGAGTTAGTGAAATGTTGTTTTACGAAAACATGTCCTTGTCATATGGAATTGATGAACTATTGTTTGTTAGTTCGAGGTGACACCAACGAAACGGGACACAAAATTGTACAGTAGCAAGTTGAGATTGTGCCTGGATGGCATAAGGGTCCCAGAATAATATAGCGTCCGAAAAATATTCAAGGATGTGGTTTTTTCACGAAATCAACGGTTCAAAAAATGACTGATTGTATCCATCTCTTGCTGAAAGGAAGCTTTCGAATGATATTAATGCAACCTGAATAAAACAAATAGTTTTTAATGAAACTGAGGAACAAATACCGGTAAGTTTTAGAAATCATTCCTTGGTCTACTTGATTTTTATTCAAATTCGAAAAATCAAACAACAAAATTGTTTACGGTCTAACAGGAAGTACATATGATAATAATTCTACGTACGTATGTTTTTGGCCCGAATCATCAAACAACACTTCGATAGACTTCCTATAAAAGTAATGCTCCGATCATTTCCAACCATACAATCATGAAATTCACTTTTCTTCTCCTCGCTGCATTCTTTGTCCTATTTGTCAATTGTGACAATACAACGACCCCAAGATCGAATGGCTGGCAATGTCCCGATGGTTGGAACTACTTCAGCAGAACAATGGGTAATTGGTGTATGATTGTGAATGCGAATACTGGAGATCAAGAAAATGCACGATGGAATTGTTGGAAATTGGGTGCGAAATTGTCTGGAATTGAAAACTGGCAAGAGCAGAACTTCGTGATTAGTAAGTTCACTAATAAACTCCAAACCTTTCAAATTAATTCCAGACAGAGGAATCCAAATCCTCAACGCATTACCAGGAGGATTTAGACAAGGTGCTCTTTGGGTTGGTGCGCAGAGAAGAAACAATTGCACCGGTGCCAACGAAAACGCAACTGGTTGCACTCCATGGGCAAATAATGCTTACGAATGGATCGATGGATTCACCACTAACAAGGATGAAATGGTTTGGACACCAGGACAACCTGACTATAGCCAGTGAGTAGTTTTTTTTGTTAATAGTAAAGTTGATATATTTGTTGTAGACAAGCTGAATATTGTGTTCAAATGGCGATTGTGAACAGACCTGATGGTTCGGGTGGTGCAGTTTCGGGAGATTTAAATGATATCTCATGCACTGTGTCAACCTCAACAGCAAATATTAATTATATTCGTGGATATGTTTGTGGTAAAAGAGCTACCGCTGTTTGACGATGTAGTGGTCAATCCATTTCCTGAAATTTTATTATTCTTACGTCTTGAAAATTTCTAAGTATTCTACTGTCCTATATTTACATAAACAAATTCTTAAACATCAACAGCTTGAAGTTTTAAATTGGTGTCATGTGATTTATACTTTCTGGAAAAAAATGAGGATTCTAACAATTCAAACTCCAGAAAAAAAGAATCTCTTGACTCATTGAACATCAGATTAGGAAGTATCTGGGATTGGGAGACAGGAAAATTTGTGTTGTTTCACAAAATACAGGTCCGTTACGATACCAGCATCAAGGTGTCTGAGAGGGAAAACGGTGAGGATCAGTTTAGTTCAATTATGTGTAATGGACAGAATGTTAGAGTTGTACTTTCGGCTCTTCTGATCTGAACAAATTAGAACTAGATGTTGGTCAGCATTGAAACCTCTATCATAGAACGAAGGTGTATACCTGAATCAAACGCCAAAGGGTTTCATGAACCTAGGAGATCAGGAGTGTGCTAGATGGAAGTGTTGGTTGCTAGATGCCAAGCTCTCTGGAATCTAGAACGAAGAAGAACGCAGCTGGATTCTAAGTAGAGAAAATTAATTTATGCCAGGTGATATGACACAACGTGATTTTTGGATAGGAGGTCAGAGCAGAGAAAAATGTGCCGGTGACGAGGAAAATGCAGATGGTTGTCTTCCATGGAGCAACAATACTTATGAATGGATTGATGAGTTTACTAGTGGGAACAAGATTATGAATTGGGCTCCAGGACAACCTGATTATCATCAGTAGGTGCATATTTTGCTGGTGAAAATAGTGCTATATATTTTCCATTAGAACTGATTATTGTGTTCAAATAACAATTTTCAACATTACTGATGGATCAGCTTCCAGAGACTTTAGCGATGTTTCATGTAATCTTTCACCAGAGGGTCCTGACTATGTTCATGGTTATATTTGTGGTGAAAGTTGTTTTGAGCTTTGAATAAAAGGTCAATGAATAACTCCTATTTTCGGTTTTATTATTTTTCATATACCAGAAAAACAAGACAATTTTTGTACCTCTCCTACACTACAAAAAAAACCAAATATTCTGCAAAAAGATCTTTCATCTGTTTATCTTCAATCTCGAAGGTTTAGAAGTAATGTTTCTTCGAAATGAAGGGCACATTCGTCGAGCACCCTTTCCTATATTTTCTCATTCCGAGTTCAAATCAAGTATTTTCAACAGCATCCCTCGCAAAAAAGGCATCTCTCCCTACCTCCAAAAAACCAGCTAAAATGGGCGGTACCTTGTTCTTCTTCTATTTTTAGTTTATTTCACTTGCTCATTTACTGAAGAAATGGTGCTTATGAATAACTTCAATAAATCGTTTTTTGCAAATGAGCCGGATGAATGGAAGGTTTTCGAGACAATGTTTGTTTTTGAAATTGTACTTCTTGTCATAAAGTGAGTCGTTTTACTGGATGTTGAGAGGGAGAAAATTGAATCGGGTCCTGTTTTGGTTCAAAATGTTGGGTTCGTGTCAAAAAATACACATATTTTTTAGTTCCTAATTATATGTACATAATATCTGTGTTTTCCGATTATTCAGTGTTTTGAAACTCATTAATTAATTAACAAGTTTTTGTTTGAAAAAATGATATGTGTAGACCAAGAATCAAAATAAGGCTGCTTAGAATTCTTGAAAATTTCAAAAAATTGATCTCGAAAAGGGATCCAGTCAAGGATCTTTGTGTTCCTGATTTTATTTGACCTTCATTGTTAAATTAACAGACATGTTAATGATGATTTGGGCCAAATAAATCACTTTTCAGTCTTTTCAGACTAATAACTGGACCATACTTAAGTTGACATGTTTCAGAGAAATAATTTCCTGTTCAAAAACTGGGCAGTCAAGTCCAAACACGGCTCGCCAGCTAATTCACTTGATCACAATTCACTTGATTCAAAATAGAATTCAGGAATTTTGTCTGGTTTGATTCAGATGATCAGATTCAAGAATTAACTCGTCTTTCAAAGTGTTTCTTATCTTTCGAGTAAGCCCATTATAATATATTATTTGTTCCAGTATCATTCACACAAGTCTGGTTCTTTGGATGAACATCGCCGCCAAACAATTCCACCCCAACTGGACCAACCTAATCAGCCTCTTAGTTCTACAACACGTCATCGCCACTTACGCATGGCTCCTCCAGCGAATAATCCTTATCACTGACCATTATTATGGACTCTACACAATCATCAAAATCCTCTCCTATGTCAGAAATATCTGCGTTTTCATATGCTTTTTATCCTCCCCAGTAGTTATGATCGAACGATATTTTGCAACTCTCTTTGTTTTTGATTATGAGAAAAATGAGAGACTATATATTTCATATTCTCTAATTATTTGTAGTTTTCTGATTTCATGCACAGCCTCTTTTCTCTACCATGAGTGTAAGTTCATTTTTTTTTGTTTTTTAGAACAAAAGTGGTAAATAATTATAATAATTATGGAGTGATGCAGATGCTAAAAAATGTGCGTTTTTTAAATCAAAATACAATGCAGGAAAATCACGTTTAATTCTTTTTTACATAAGAAATGTCATTTTTTTTAATTGAATTAAACGCACGATTTTTTGAGGTTCCTGCATTGTATTTTATTTTAAAAAACGCCCATTTTTTTGCATCTGCATCACCCCATTAGAATAATTATTATTCATGCTTGAGTGAAAATGTATTTTCAGATGACCTAGTACTAATAATATTCCCAATTCTTCTATTGAATGGTTTTGCGATCGTTGGAAATAGTGCAATCCTGCATATCAACCTTAGATTTTACAAAGAATTCCATTCAAGTAAACGAGTGTGCAGTTTGACTGAAAGGTTTCAAATCTCTGAAAATATCAAGACATGTAAACTGGTTAACATGATAATCATATCAATTGGTGGTTTCAATATTCTCATCTGTTCAACCCTTCTTATAGATGCGTTTGATATTCCGGAGTACTCTAGAAATTTATATTATTTGGCATTTGATGTTTCAGCTTTCCTTTACAGTTTTATATTCCCTTATATTTGTATGAATTATAGTAAAAAATGGCAAGTGATATTTGCTAATGTGATTCGTCAAGTGTTTGGATGGAAGATATGGAGTCGAAAGGTTACACCTTCAACATTCAAGCTACATGACACTTTTGGAACTATAATGTCAGATGCCACGACAGATCAATATTTTGGGGATTTGGAGAATAGTTGGAAATGAGCATTTTTTGAATAAAGTTTTGCTGAAAATATGATATACTTAATTTGCAGGATTTTTATCAATATCAAAAATTATACCGAATAGCATATGATATGTCTTGAAAAGTCTGATGATGAAAGTTCCAAAATTAAACAACAGATACACTAAATATTGGAAAGAAATAAGGATAAGGACCAGCCCAAATCCTGACCTGGAATTAATAATCATAATATTCACATTTTATTTAACTAGTTCTCTGATCACTGTTCTTCACCAGTCACTAATCACACTTCACTAATCACTAGTAATTTATACATTTCATGAAACAGTTAAAAAAAAAATTATATTTAGATTACAATTCACTATTTACAAGTTTATTATAAAATAAAGATGAAAAGTCTTCTGGCTGGCCCATGCTTCACAGGTTCAGAATTTATTGGTTTTGGTTTAAAGCCGGTGAATGATATCCAGAAGTTCCATATCCAGAAGTTTGACCAGAAAACAAAAACCAGATATCTATATAGATTCTTACACGTTTTCCAATAATCAGAAGCTGTTGGAAAAAAAACCTCTGAAGTTTTCATTTTCACACAATCGCTTTTGTGAGAACCGAATGAACAAGTAACAAACAACACTATTTTCACTCCATGCTGATTTCCTTTAGCTGACGTTGATTCTTCAGATCCCAGTAAAATATTTCTACACGTGAGCTGTGTCAACTAATTTTCACAAAATCGAAAGAACCTTCTCGAATCTATCCTTCTAGTTTCATTCTCTCAACTTGATCCATCTGAGTCTTTGAATAGTAGCTGGTTAAACTTCCTTGTTTTTTTGCTTTATTAAATTTGTACATTAAGTAAATATTTCCAATGAGCGTGATTTTTATTCTCTTCTCGGAAGTTTTGTTGGGGAATAGCATGAGATTACTGAGTTTTTTTTTTGTGATTTTAGATATTTTTAACCCAAAACTAAAAACAAGAAATTCTCTATTTTTATGACCCTGATCAGCCTAGATTCAATGACTCAAACTACAATATGTTCAGTCATACATTAGAAATATTTATCAACTACAGATGGAATTATTTGCAGAAAAACAACAAAGTTTGTTTCTTAGTTTCTGATCTCACAATGGATTTGGAACTGAAATTACTGCTTGAGAAATTGACTCAAAACTTTAGAAAAACAATTTTTTGTCAAGAAAAAAAAATTTTGTTAACAGAGGAGACATTTTTTTATCTATTAGACGAAATAGTGAGTAAAAATAAGAGAATCAGACACTTGTAGATCAAAATATGTCAAAGCGAAAGGAATAGAAATGAGCAATATATTCACTTTTTATGTTTCAAAAGTGAATGCTGAAAAAGAGCTCAATTCAAAAAAAAAAAATAAATAGCAATAATTGAATTGAATTTGTCACGGGGTTTAGAAGGGGGTTTTTTGTTGAAGATTTCTTGCCCACTTTTATGAACTCCGGTCTGATCGTCAAACAATCGGGTCCGTCAATGAATGTTCCTGAAAAGGGTCCGGCCACACAACGGACCAGTTCAGACAAATTTCCATCCCGATTGTCATTAGAGTAGGCCCAATTCATAGAGTGCTTCTCCAATTTTTGATTTCCGATTTCTCATTTTTCTGGAAAAAATGTTCACCAGATTTTTTGCTTCCCGCCTACCCATTTACGTATTCACAAAAATGATGAATTTATCCAAGTGTTAGCTGATCACTTTTTTCCCATTCTGATAATTCTGTTCTGATCACCTGTTCTCACACTTTTTTTTTCTCATCCGAGCCCATAATTAATATCATACTCCATTATTATCACCATAATTTGAAAAAAAAAAACATATTTACTTCTGTATAGGTACTTTATATGTACCACTGATCATTCAGTTTTTCACAGAATGACGATTATCAATAACTTCAATAGAACCTACTTCGACAAAGATGGTAAAATTTGGAAGATATTCGAGGTTTTATTCGTGATTGAGATTGTCATAATATTTTTGAAGTAAGTTCTCATTTTTGAATGGCAAATCCTCTAGAACAATTTCCAGTATTTTCCACACCGCATTTTTCCTTTATATTAATATAACAGCCAAACAATTTCATCAAAATTGGACGAATATCTTGAGTATTTTGTACTTTCAACATATCATCGCAAACATTGGATGGATTCTGAATCGCCTCATTTTGTTAAGTGATGATGACATGTACTATACACGTATGGGATTTATAAAAATCATATCATATGTAAGGGTGATTTGTGTGGTTCAAGGACTTTTAGTTCTCCCAGTTTTAATGATTGAGCGATGTTTTGCCACAATTTATATAAAGAGTTACGAGACTTCCAAGTCTTCTTCAATATCTTATTTTCTTGGTGTTTTTCTTTTTATAATGGGTGTCACTTCTTCAATAATGTATCATGAATGTAAGTTTTTTTTTCCAATTTCAAAATACTACAACGAAATAAAAAAAATTACAGACAATTATTTAGTCTTCATCCTTCTCATTATAATCATCAGCAATATTTTTGGCATTCTAGCCAATATTGTTATCCTCTGGAAAAATAACAAATATTACAAAGAATTTCAGAGTTCTCAGAGATCTTGTAACCTTGCAGAACGGTTTCAAATATCGGAGAACATTAAAACTGGCAAACTTGTTAATGTTATTGTATTGATTATGGGTGGATTCAATGTATCAATAGTTGTTAGTCTGCTTGTTGATATGTTCGAGGTGTCGGAATATCATAAGAATATATTGACTTTGCTTTTTGATTTGACGTTAATGTTGTGAGTTTACGGACCCAGAAACACTGAACTGAAGTCCACTTGAGCCTAAATATGCGCTGAGAACAGTTAAAAATAGGCCCAGATAGATTCCAGATGAGCTCCGATTAAGAGCAAAAAAACTGAATAGTTATCTACCTATATCTCACAACAATATTGTATCTCGTTTGCTGAAACGGATAGTTCTCAATCAGTTAAGAACCGAAAGAAGGAGGGCTGTTTTGGTCTGATTTTTGGGTCTTATTAAGAAAAACTCATTTAAAAAAATTGGGAGAGGTTCATTCACTTTGATCGGGTGTCTTCTTGAACTTCATTCCTGGTCTGATTTTTGCCGGGCCTGCTCTGTTTCACGATTACCCTAACAATAAATGTGAGATTTTTTCAGGTATAGCTTCATATTCCCATATGTTTGCATGAGATATAGTAATCGATGGCAAGTCGTATTTTCCGAAATATTCCAACTTCTATTTTATAATACTTCGAACAATATTACACCTCAATCAAAATGCGTTAAACTCAGTCTTAGAAACACATTTGGAGAAGTTATGAGTGAAGCAAATGCTAATACATATTTTACACAGTTAGAGCAAAGTTGGAGATAGTGATCACAATTTCTAAAAATTTTTCGATTATTTTCCAACTTTCCAAATATATATAAAGTTTTAATTTGTTTATTTGAATAAAAAACTTTTGAAACTGAACTATATGAAAAGAAAAAACATCTGTCCAATCTAAGTATCATGAATTATTTATTTTTCATTGACTTTACAACGTGCAGTAAAATTACAACTTATGGAGACAGGGCTTAGAAACGTTGAACCTGAGAACAATTTTAGAGCAAAAAAAGTGAGAGCATTTCAATAATCTGAACTTTAAAAAAACGAAGTCTTCTTTCAATTTAATTTTTTATTCCAAAACCAATTACTATCTAGATAATGAAAAAATTATCCATAGAGAGGAGAAGCTATCTTTCCGCAAATGTAACCCCGAATATAATTGAGGTTCGATGTTGAAGTCGACGTGCTGCACACAACATCGTTCAAATCTCCCGACACCGCACCACCAGATCCATCAGTTCTGTTCACAAGCGCCATTTGAACACAAGATTCAGCTTGCCTATAAAAATTGATGAGCTCATATCAAAACGAGATAAACCCACTGATAATAGTCAGGCTGATTTGGTGTCCACTTCATCATTTTCTTGAGAGTAGTGAAACCATCGGTCCATTGATAAGCATTATTTGCCCATGGTGTACAACCGGCTGCGTTTTTCTTGGTGCCAGAGCAAGCTGTTGTTCTTTGAGCACCAACCCAAAGAGAACCTTGTCTGATACTACCGGATAGAGCTCGAATAATTGCAACTCCCTTGCCTTCAAATTTTCTATGAATCTTTGACGAGAGTTCTCCTGAACTTACTAATGATCCAGGCTTGTTCATTGGAATTTTCGATTCCAGACAATGTGGCATTTGATGCTACACAACTCGCCAAAGCAGCCGCTCGAGTAACAGTACCCGAATGCACCAAAATACACCATTTACCCAATTGCCGGCTGAAGTAGTTCCATCCACTTTGACACTTCCATCCAACAATCTTCTTTGTAGTCGTCGTCGCCTTCTGGGTGGTGGTTGTTGTTTTTTTGGTGGTTGTCTCATCACAATATTCTTCTGTAGTTGTGGTGGCTGAGGCGACATAGGTGATAGTGATGAAGAGCAGGCACAATGTGATCAATCTCATGATGGGGTGTTGTATACTTCTCAATGACCCGAGCATCTCTTTTATACATCGTTGTTTGGCGTATTTTTTGATTTTTTCGCCGCTGCGGAATCGTAAATTTTAGTTGCTGAATTTATGATTCCGCATGCAGTATTACGAAAATAAAACTGTACGATTTACTTGATGTACGGAATGGTTTTTTATTGTTTTTTTTTTTCATTTTGCAAAAAATGTAATAACCATAAGCCTGGTCAGTTGGAAGATATCAAGCTACTGAAAAGGCCAACTTTATTATTGGTTAAATTTCAAAATATTGTTCTCTACAAGGTCAAGATGTGAAAGAAACCTCCTTATTCTGTTCAACTCGTTCTCGGTTTAGAAATGTGTGCTCTATTGAGAATGGTCTCGAAACGATTTAAATAGTGCGTTTCGTTATAGTAACTATTTGAGTCGCTAGTTTTTTGCTATTTTTGGTTTAAAAGAACTCGCCATGAGATTGGACAGTGGGCCATTTTGAAAATTTTGGGTAAACAAAAATGACCACTTGTATTCAACCCCGGTCCAATTGAATCGGATATTTTTACTGCATTTTTCACACATAGAAATACCCAGCAAAAATGTTTATTCTACCTATTCAACAATTAAAATTAAGAATAAAGAGCAGTTGCTCTTTTGCCACAAACATAACCTCTAATATAATTGATATTATCTGTTGAGGTTGATATAGTGCATTGAACATCATTCAAATCTCCCGAAACTGCACCACCTGAGCCATCAGTTCTGTTAACAATCGCCATTTGAACACAATACTCGGCTCGTCTGGGAATCATATAAAACTCTTTCAAAGAAAAGACAAAACTCACAAATAATAGTCAGGTTGTCCTGGTGTCCAAACCATTTCCTTCTTCAGAGTGGTGAACCCATCAATCCATTCATAAGCATTATTCGCCCAAGGTTTACAACCAGTTGCGTTTTCGTTGGCACCGGTGCATGTGGATGTTCGCTGAGCACCAACCCAAAGAGCACCTTGTCTGATCTCACCGGATAGAGCTCGAATAATTGCTACTCCTTTGCCTGGAAAGATTAGGACCTTAATTTCAGTTTGAAATTGAGTTTCAATCGAATTACTAATGATCCAGGCTTGCTCTTGAGCATTTTCAATTCCAGACAAAGTTGCATTCGATGCTACACAACTCGCCAATGCAGCCGCCCGAGTAACAGTCCCTGAATGCACCAAAATACACCATTTACCCATTTGCCGACTGAAATAAGTCCATCCACTCTGACATTCCCACCCAATAATCGTTGTCGTTGTCTTCTTGGTAGTTGTGGTGGTTGGAGTAGTCGTATCATCACAATATTCGACAGCCGTTGTTGTGGCCGTTGAAGCCTTCAAAACGACGAGGGAAAGTATGAACAATTTGATGAATCTCATGATTGTATACTTGTCAGTGATCAGAGCTTTGCTTTTATACTTGATTCTTTCATGATTTGTACTATTTTCGGGCCAAAATCGTACAAATTTTATTGGATGAGAATAATATTATCGAGAGATATTGGAACTGAACTTTGCAATGTTCAAACTAATGTTTTTAGTAACGTCAGAAGCATTTTTCTTCGACTTCTGATGTGAAACTCAGTTGGGAGAAACATGAGAAGATAATTTTTATAATATTTTCGATGTTAACACTGAAACTGGGTTTCGAATTTTGTATAGAAGTACTAGTTTGCAGGCGTTTTTTCTCTGAAATTTCACTGTTTGACGAGAACTCCATGATGTCCAACAAAATAACAACAACTACATATTTACATACTTATTTATACACATTTTATTTGTCGACCCGTTTAAAAGCGTGACCAAGGTTTTGCAATAAAATTCAAAACCTTGATTAAACATAGAATAAAAATAGACAGTAAAATAAAATACTCTAAAAGCTATTAATGTGACACTCTTTCTCCTATAATCTATCGCCTCCACCATTGCATTAATCTTTTCGAGGCGGACACCGGTTGATCAATTCCTCGAACAAATCGAGATGCTCGTTCCAGTGTTAGATTGTTCAATCTTTCTTCATCTTCGTGCCTGAAAAAATGGTTGTACTGTGAAGAAACAAAATACGTTGATGGTTCATTAGCAATCTTTTAAACCTTATTCAAACATTTTGAAGTTTTTTTCAACAAAAACTATTTTCATCGGAACGTTAACCAAAAAAACCTCAAATTTTATAGTTTAGAAAATTCAGGAAAAGGCTAAATTTTTTCTTTTTTTTCGCATTTAGATCAGAAGTTCTGATTCAAAACACTTCCAATTTTGAAAGCCAAACTAAAATTTTTTCAGTACTGTTCTAGTAATTTTTCAAATCTTATTACTCACATCTCTTCTTCTGTAGCAAACAATTTCTGAATCAAAGTACTCTTCTGATCCAGTGCTTTTCTGTAGTCCTCCATTAACTTATCCGTAGCAGATTTCTCCTCCGGTGTTTTTTGATAATCATCAGCGTTCTTGGTCATATCGTCCAATTTTTTTGCAAATTTATCGATTTGTTGCGTTGTTTGTCTACAAACATATCTTTCAACAAAAAAAAACGTTGAACTTCAAACCAACCTAATGTTCTCAATAATATTATAATATTCCTGCCTTCCGACCAGCGTATTCTTCTCATTTGTCAATCTCAGAAACGTTTCCAGCAACATTTGCTCTTCGGATCCGCCTTTCTCAGTGTCATGAATTTTGGCTTCGATCGCTTTTGACTGTTGTTCAACATCGTTGATGCGTTGCTCAATTTTCTCTTGTTCAAGAGCAGTTCCTTCGACGTCATGAACATCTTTCTCCCATTGAGACGAATACTTTTTAGTAGGTGTAGCCATCACATCTTCAGCCTAAAAATTACGGATTGGGGTAATTTAGGCACTTCTGGGATCAGAATTGAATTTTTAGTAGACGGTAAGTACTAACAACTGAAAGTTCTTGTTTTTAAGAATAAAACTAAAATTGAGAATTTTTGAATTAAACTAAATATTACTGACAACGAACATACAAAGAAAAATCAGACGTTTTGATGACTCAGTATTCATTGAATATCCAGCAAAAAAAAAACTAAAAATGTCTTTCGTAGATACAAAAATTTTCTGATCTAGATTGAAATCAATTCGATATTTTCGGCTATAAATGACCTTAAATTCGAAAGTTTTATCAATAAAAATTGACTGTGATTTTTTCGGGTTGTTCTAAAAAAATATTTGTTGATTAATTGAGAAGCATCAGTAGGAGATGATAATAATAAACATCCACAACATTTTTACCAACTACATTAAAACAAACCCCATATCCATATTGTTTGGCAAGCACTTGTAGCGATTCTTTGAGTTCAGCACTTCTCATGCTACCGTATCTTTTGACACGATCAAACGGGTTAGATGTGAGTAGTTCATCGAGGCGATTCTGAAATGCAGCGACAAAACAAAATGAGAGACAACACAACATGGAAAATATATGTATGTACATTTTATTTTTAGATATTTAGGGAACTAAGGATAGGATAGCGATCGAGTTAGGGAGTTTAAATATGTTGAAAAAACTCACTCTACTGCCATAGTTAGACGATCTGCTGATAGCTGGTATATGTGGAGTGTCATTGGGATCATCTGAAAGAAATATATATCTGTTCAGTAATTTTTTGGTAATTGTAGATGCAAAATGGGTTGCTCATTCATACATTGTTTCCTGACAAGTGTTGGTGACGGATCGCGTTTTTTGAATCGATGAACATCCACACTTGGCTTGATAATTTCTGAAAATACACAGCACTCAACAAACTACAACAAGGGCAAAATCACAAACCAACACGACGAAGATCAGTAGAAGAACCATTCCGATGAGGCGTCGAAGTCATAGCTAAAACTACTCATGTCAAAAAAAATCACAACAGGCAAAAATTAGATAAATATAGCAGGCGCACTATTCTTTCTTACCATTTCTCGCCGCGGTGATTTTGAAAGTCGTTCCATCGACAGTGGCATCTTCTAGAAGTCGTCGAGCTTCGTCGCGGCGGCGCTCGTTTTCACCATCTGGGTTAGCTAATGGAGTTGTCGGGAGTGTTGACGACTTCGAGGACTTATCGAGCATATCACGAGCTCGCCGACGGAGCTCGTCACGTTTTGACGGCGACGCTTGACGACCCTGGAAGTTAACAACTTTTAAAAATTAATCTCACGAAATGTTTTATATTTTTACTCAATTACTGAATTTTTAAACCCCCGTTCCTATACTAACCGATGCTCGAATACTATTTAATCCTGGTGTGACCATGGTAACCGACACATTATTTCTTCCAAAATGCAAGTTGGACGTTTCTGCATCATCATCGGTAAAATCTCCGTCATTCTCCACTACTTTCGGTTCCTCTTCAACTCGAACATCTGAATAATCAACCGCATTCTCCTCATCTTCCTTCTCTCTAATCTTATTAATCATATCAACAACCTTCTGTTCAGCTTCTGAAATGCCGAACATGTTCGAAATTCGATGATCGGAAGCGCTAGTTGGAGTCGCATCTTCAAAGTTGCCCTCGAAGATTCGTCGAATTTTTTGAAGCAGAAGTTCGATGGATTTCTTGTCAGGTGTGAGAAAATCGTTTTCATCAGGAATATCGTTCAAACCCATGAGACGGGTGGCGACCAGCGCCTTTTTGATATTTGATTTTCGACCATCGACACGATCAGAGAAGTCGAGTTGTTCATAGTCACCAATGAGATCAGGCCGGTAGGTGTGAAGAATAGCACAAAGAGCTAGACCATTTCTCCAGGATTTTCTGAAATATATTATTCTATTGTTGATAAATTAGGATCTGAATTGTTTTTGTAAAAAACGCCGGGAGGCAAACTTAAATGGGATAAGGTCCAAATTTGAATGCCTATTGTAGATGAGCTATTCATTTTTATTTTTTATCTAGACTTTGTCACATGACAAAAATGATGAGCCTAATTTTCGAAAAAAATCAGAGCAATCAAGAACTTAAAAGTCTTCCAAACTTTACAAAATAAAAAATTTTCGATAGAAAAAACACACTTAAATTTGAATTCGAATGTGTTTTTCGAAGCTTGTTTATTTAATTTCCGTGTTTTTTTCTGGATTCTGCGTTCTCAAAAACTCACGTAAAGTCAGTAATTTTTAAATTAGTGTATCCATCGGTCACTCTTTGGCACCATGCTAGAAGCCCTTCACCAACAATTGGTTGTGGTACAATATCTCTTGAAGGTGCTCTTGGAGAGTGTGATCGTCTGAAATCGTCAGAATATATTTTAAAAATTGCAAAACAATACTCACTTTCTTGGAATAGTTCCAGTGTTTAAATTATTATTATTAACTGGGACAGGTCTCGAGTTGGCATCAACTTCAAATACAGCTGTCGTTGATGGAGTTTTACTCTCTTCCGTGCTTGCGCGACTTGTTCGACTTTGTCGTTTTGGCGCCGTAGAAGCAGCATTCTCTTCACTTGGTTCTTGAGAGACTCGCCATAGTGGTCGCACTTTTTCCGACTCTATGGACTGTCGATGAACCGGAATTGGTGGAGGGGCTTCGTCTTCAATGTCACGTTTTTGGAATATGATTGGTGCTACTGCGGGAGTTGTGGGCTTCGGTTGAGGTGCGACGGATTCAAGTTCACGTCGTGTTTCTTGTATTCTTTTAGCATTTTTAGCGGCAAGATCAACTTCATCAACAGTTCTGTCCATTACAGATGATGTTACACTCATATCATCGCCACTGAAAAAAGAATAATGTGTTCTTTATTTCTATGAATCTGAGGGTTCAACATTTAGTTACTGAAATCGACTCAAGGGCGTATGAAGTTCTTGAAGAAGTGAGATCTCAAATTTGAAAATTGGATGGTCTGCTTTTTGATTATAGAACTTTCAGTTTTGAACACGGTGTTATCAATTCTGATTTTTTCAGGAATTCTATATAAAAAAAAACTCACTTTGCTTCTTTTAGTAGAACACTTCCGAGAAGTAGAATAAGTGAACTTTGTCGAAGTTTTGGCACCAACGGCCTAAGCTTCAACTTGAGTTCACTTTTGTGTTCCGGAAGATCTAGTATAAATAGTCGAACATTCAAGGGAACAGCGGCGATTGCTTTTCGTTTCCCTTTTGCGGTAACTTCCTCTACTACTATTGTCCATTCTTTATCTTCATATTGATCGTCGTCTTGAGCACGATACAACGTAGTGACAATATCGATTGAATCGCTCATTTGCTCTGGCCAAATTATCACACATTTTGATTGATCCGAAAATGATTGCTCCCATTTTCGTTCTTTTGATGAAACTTTTCGACGCCTGAAAATTTTTTTTTCGTAATTGAATTTAGTTTCTTTTTTTGTTGGAGAAAGCTTTCCGAAATTTAATTAATCATGTCTGCCTTCATCTATTTTTAATGGAAAATGAAAAATGTTTTTTTTTACCTATGAACAAACGAAACAACGAGTGTCTCTGGTTTCCACGTTTCATCGGTTAGTAGTTGGAGTTCTTGCAATGTTACTGTAAAGCGGAATTTGGCAGCTCTTTTGTTAGATCTTCTTAGTCGTCTTATTATACCCGCCATCTGGAATAATTCAATACTCAGGAGGAAAAAAAAAACAAAAATATACGATTTTTGGAGAAAGAGTGGAAAATAGATGAAAATGAAATGGAAAACAAAAAGCGTATTGGCTTTTTTTGAAGTATTTTAAATTAGTCATTTGGGAATAATGCTTATTTATATGAAACGGAAAGAAAATTTTGAAACCTATTTAGTAAAACGATCTTAATATCAGCTGGTGCAAAAACGAAGCATACACACACACACACACACACACACACTTTACACAGATAAGTGTTCGTTTCACTTTTTCTATTCAGCTCAATAAACAATGTAGAGAGGGTTTGAAGCAGCGAAAGAGGGAAAAAGGGAAAAAAGAAAAAAAAAGAAATGAAAATAATTGGATGTGTTATTCGTGCTTTATTGAGAATAGGAAAGTGTGCCCGAACGCTAATGCGGCAAATTTGAAATTGAGTTTTTAATTTTTTTTTCTCTTTTTTTTTTCAAAAAACTGATTTCTGGTGTTTCAGGATTTGTTTATGAACAGCTGTCCAGATTTTGTAAAAGCATTGAAAAATGGGGAAACAGAGAAGTAAGTAAACCAGGAAAAATCAAGAAAATAAATATTAAAATAATTCAGAACGATTGCGGAACTCAAAACTTTCATGAAAATTGAACTTTCGAATATGGAAGATGACGAGAATCTAGATGATGAAGAATACATGCTCTACATGTAAATTGATTTTCAAGTTTAGTTCGTATAAAACATTTTTTGCAGAGAAAAAATAGAGCTGGCAAGTTTTGCTCTAAGTTTGTGCGGAAAATTGAGAAAGGAAGATATAATCGAATTTTTGTGTATAACCATAGATTGTGTGTGCTCATTCAAGCAAGATGATATCTCAGCCGCGTTTTCTGGGATATTTGAAATTTTGATTTTGGCCAGCAAGAGAACGGTTACAAATATTTTATTGACTGTAGCAAATTGTAAGCGGGATATTGAATTAAAAAAAACAAAATATACATAAATTTTTCAGTTTGTTTTCCGTATGCCGAAACTCCATCAACGTCTTGCGAAAACATCAACAAAGTTCTAAGCCCTAAAACTCGCGAAAAGTTAGATGACGATGAGGATTTGTATTATTGCTCACATATTTGTGACAATATTTTATCTGCAATATCGAGCGAGAAAGTGAAAATCGAACCGGAAATATTAGAAAGATTCTGGCCGCTCACACAATATTTATTACAACACAAGAATCTCAATGAAGAATGGATTCATCAGGTTTACTTTATTAAATAAAAGTATAGTTGTAAAAAAGTGCCTTCAGAATTGCATAAAAACGTCACTTTCAATAATTCGTCAAAATCCGGAAAAACAATTGGATTATATTGACACGTTTCTCACATCAATTGAAAAAGAAGCAAACGAAAATGTCAATGAATTGGATGCTATTCTGGAAAGCTTTCTTGATGAGAACAAAGTGGCGATCATTCATAAAAATGATGTTCGAAATACGATCTTAAAATGGTTTCTAACAAATCTGGAAGTTAAAGGTTTTGTAACCTGGATTGTAAAATTGGCAAATGTCCCAGAGCCAGATGTTTCAAGAAAATATTGCTTGAGATTGATGGAAATATTCGCCCACGAAATATCGGAAGTGATGAAATCGTCAGATAAAATCGAAAATCTACACAATTATCTAGATGTTTTGGCGTCAGTTATGAAAATTTGCAAAATTTCAGTTGCCGAAAATGAAGTTTTTCGGAATATTGAAAGTTTTGTAAATGAGACGAAATCCGGTGGAGGAGAGAAGTGGACATTATTGATCGAGTCATTATTGAAGTAAGTACATGGAACATGCGAATACAAATTAATAAAATCACTAAATCAAACCGTTTAGTCACAATCTTAGAATTGGAAATATCGAAAATGAAAATCACTAGTTTTCAATACAATTCGTCTGACAATAAAACCACAATCTTGTTGCAGTCCATATTGATGAACTTTTTCTCAGAGTTCAGAGTCCATTTTGTCAAGCTTTCGTGCGTCGATTGGTCCCAAATCCAGATAACCTTTGGACGAAACTTCGAAATGGTGAATTGAAAGTTAACGTTGTCAAAATGGCCATAACCATAGGATCGTGTCACTTTTTGAACTCGGAAGATGATAAGAAGCAAATCATTCCTATTCTTCTGTTAACTTGCTTGAATGTGAGTTTTCTTTATCTAAAAAAAAAAAATGTTTTCAATTTACCGAAAATTTAGGAACTTCACAAAAAGTTTGGTCAAAAGTGGGATAAACATCGGTTACACATTTCGGGAAGTCCAAATAGAACTTTGAGCGATTTGACGGAATTCAATGATTGGACCCTGATGACAGATGAAAACTTGAAAATCAACGCGGTCAACTGTGCACTTTTGATTGATCGAAAACCTAGACAATTAGTACAACTTGTTGCGGATATGGCAATTTCTGTGATTTGCAAACAAACGACGGATGTTGTGGTAATTTTATTCGAAAAGTCCAGCATAAAACAACTTTTGCAGGTGATGCTGCCCTTTTTGAATAATTTCTTAGAAGAAAGCACTTCTTCAAGTATCGATATTATCAATGCGCTCCTTTTCAATTCATCAGTTAGAACATCTGTTGACCCTTCTGTATTTCAAATAATCGAAAAATCAATAACACCGAATATGAAGCTAGATGAAAGTGTGTTGGAAAACCTAGTCAAAAAGTATTCGACGATCCCGGAATTTATAAAAATGTGCACCAGAATTTTGCAACTCACAACAACACCCAACAATATTTTTGGAGGAATTTTGAAAAGCTCTATAAAAATGATGTTCACTAGGAATTCTAGAGTGTTTCTGTGAGTTTGAAAATTGTTTTACATACAAAACAGAAAAGTTCAGAGAGTTTTGGGAGCAGTTTGCGAGTTCTGAGAATTTTGCACAAATCTATATTCCGATTCTGAATAGGCTATTTGTCGAATCAAATCAACAATTTGGAGAGTTTTTGGACCTGATTGTTAAGAGTAAACTGTGAGTTGAATCGGGAGAAAACCGGAAATAAAGTATGTTTTGCAGACCGGATGTTTTGAAAATAACAGTTTTTGCATCGCTAATTGCTCATCTAGTCGCGAGATATGATAAGGTATGAGCAGCTAAGGAAAACTATCTCAAATCTAAATACTTTTATTTCAGAAGTCTTTGAACGTTCTGTACGGGTATTTAGGCAAAAATTACAAAATGCAGTTCGAGAGAAACCATTCATTATTTGCTAGGAGTATTGTTAGCAGAGTTCTATTCGATAAAAAATTAATGGATGAGATCAAAATTCGGGAAACTTTGCGATCTTATATCACAACTGTTGTCGTTCTTTTTGATTTCAACGATATCCGACGGTAAATATTTATAAACCAATTAGATCAGTATCTGATTGTATCTTTTTAGTTTTCTTCAAGTTTTTCGATGTTCTTTGATTTACTGGAGTCTAGTCGGAGGAGGTCGAGGTGGCCAAAAGATGGTTATAACAGCGATTTTGGATTTCTTGTGTCAGGAGTTTGTTGAGCAATCGGCGGTGTCCAATTCACAACCATCGACGAGTCAAAATGAATTGAAGAAGGAACGGAAGGACATGATAACAAAGGTTGGAGGGTATCTAGGACACAGAATTCCAAATTTTTTTTTTTTGTTTCAGAACTTTTCTGAACTTTTGCAAAATTGGAGAATAGAAACATGTAAAGGGAATGAGTCGATGTGGAAGTTTTGTGAAGAATATTGTGAATTTGGAGAAGATGATGTTCGAAATTGCATTGGCATCTTTCGTAAGGATGTTGTTCAACGATTGATGATAGCAGATGCCGACGATTTTACTTCCAATTTTTCCGGAATCGTCGAAATTGTACGCAAGACATATGAGAATTTGTATCGTGGACGGCAGTTCTCGATTTCCACGATTGTCGAGTATCGAAGCGAAGGTCTCGATCTCTTAGCAATGTTTCGCGTATACTTCACACAAGATCGATATTTTTCCATAAGACAACGAGCTGCGCGAAGTTTCTCAATAATTGTTCCGAATTTTTCGAAGACGTTTTTCGATGAAAATTGGTGGAGTATCCTGTTGGTCTTGAGACATTCGCCACATAATGAAACTAGTACTGTATTGACGTGGAAAAGTTTTCTCGAACGAATCGATTATGGGGTGTTGCGAGTGTTTCTTTGGAGAATTGCGAGCGATATTTCGAGATTGGTCGACTGTGAGAAGGTGAATAGAATGGTATGGAAGAGGTTGAATTTCGCTGGGGTTTCGAGGTTAGTGTTTTTTCAAGAAGAAAGTGTCCCAATTAGTCAATTTTCAGCGACACGACTATTCAAAAATATTTCTGGCTGATCCCACATAACCACGAGCACGAGAATGATATCGCGAAGTTTAGGAAGTTTGAAGACTGTAAGTTACTTTTTGTTTGATCCTGGTTCCTTTATAAATGAAAATACAATATTTCGAACACAGTATTAACAACAGAAATTTCAGCCTTAACTTTTCCATGCAGACAATCACTTTTCATGTTTAAGGTTGGCCTCAAATTTTGAAAATTTTTACAGTGCTACAACTTATGTCACAATTTGAAAAGTATCCCATCACAATGTATTTGGATAATATCCGATTGAATATTGATCGTGGAATCATCTGGAAATGTGATCTTCCACGACTTGTCAATTTGCTTATTTCGATGCTTGTTAAATGCGAAAATTCAGATCAACAAAAAGCTATTAGTCAAGTTCTTGAAACTATTCCGATTTTGAGTTCTAGCGCGGTAGGCAATTATTTTAAAACCTAATTATTTTTTTAATATACCTTACTTTTAGACTGACGTTGATTTTGCTCGATGGGACATGTCGGCGGAATTTTATCAAAATCCGAGTCAACGAACACAGCCACTTCTCGATGAATGCGTGTTTTTTGTGGAGAAAATTACATCGCCTCAGTGTATCGAGTTTGCTGATCGAACTCTCTGTGAAGTTAACAAGTACATCGATGTGAACGACTGTGAAGAGTATGTTTCATTGAGTTTTTTCCCTTTCTTACTCTACTGATTCTTCCAGTGTGATTCGTAAAACCTCGAGCGAAAGTGTCAAAGTGTTCTACTCTCGAATGTATAGTTATGGAAAACCTGAGCCGAAAAATGGTACTTGTAAAACGTTCGATTTCGAGAATTGGTTGACTAGTATGATTGGGAAATGTATTGTTGAAAGAGACGATTCGCAATTCATTAGTTTTTTGGCAATTTCAAATGTTAGAGATGTAAAACTTCTAACGAAAATGTTCAGCAAATTTTTGATTCATTCGATTTCTCAACGAAGAGAAAGATTGCTCCAAACAGTAAGAAGACAAGAAATAAAACATTTGCGAATATTGATTGTTTTAGGTACTTACGGAGTTTGATCAGTGTTTACATCAAGCATTTACCCGAAGAATCAGTCGATTGGAGAGAAGATGCGCGACCTTTGTGTTTTATATTTTCGATTTTCTCTATTTTTATATGAATACGAAGATTGAGCTGGATTTCAAAAAGGAAATTCATCAGTTTTGGAGACGAATAATTGAAAATACGATAAAAGATGAGCATGGACATGATATTCCGTTAATTGTTCGAGTTGCGGAAAAGTTTGGAATGGAAAAACGAGGAATATTGTGGATGGAAATGTTCATGGGATTGTTGACACAAGATAATCCGATGATTGGAAAACAAGTGGAAACTTCGTGTTATTTTACAATGATGGTAGGATTTTCATGAATACTTTTACAAAGACAGTTGTATTTTGCAGAATTTATATGCTAGAATTGGTGATTTAAATGGTGTCATTGGATCGTACAACAAGTTATCGAAAATTCAAGTAGACCATGTATTTGCTAAAATTCTATTGCACGAATCACATGGAAGAATGTCTATGGCAAATGTTTTTTATCGATTTCTTGAAACTGAACGGGTGATGGATGTGAGTTTTCTTCAATAACAAAAAAATCAACATTTAAATTTTTCAGCCTTTATCAATAGTTCAAAAAGAGTTGGATGAGATTAATTCATCGTCGAGTTATGACGAAGAAGTGCAAGAGTATGAGCATTGTCTGAAATCTTTAACCTGTTGGCAAAAATCGGACACCACCTGTGAAACTCCGCAAGTTTTTAGTAGAAATATCGAGATGAATGCAGAGATTGCGAGAATGTTCGAGAAAGATCGAGAGGAGAATTTAGGGAGTATTATAGATCGAACGAGGAGACAGACGTTGGAAAGATTGACCGAAGAAGCGTCAATTGGAGGAGTTTGTTCGTATGAAACGGCGATACCGTATATTGTAAGGTAAGATCATTGAATAAATTCGGCAGAGGTTTTCTAGGTATATCGGGCTCAGAACTAATTTATTGAAACTAGAACTAAAAACTGACGAATCCCTTAATCGAATCCAATTTCGAAACTCGAATATTTTCCTATTTTTTAACCCGATTCAAAAGAGAATTCATACCTACATTCCAAAAAATTGATTTACAATAATTATTGATTTTTCGAAAGCAGTTTATGTAAAATTTTTAAGTTGCTTCTAGAAACCCGAAAGCAAAAATATTGATTAATTGAAAAATTTCAGACTGAAAATCTACGATGAAATCGAGAAAATCAAAAATGCCTCAAACGAAGATATTGTTGACATTGAATCGAACTTTTGGACTTCACTTCAGGTATATTATTAAAACTCGTAGCCTCTATGTAATGCGCTATTTTCTTTTCCAGAAACAAACTACTGAGAGTGAGCAGCATAGTGAATACCTGGAACCGATATTACGATGTAGAAGACATGCGATATTTGATCGAATGAAGAATCTGAATGAAAAAGAGCGGGATAGATTGAAAACGATCGTCGTTGATACCCATTTGCATACTGCGAGACTGGCTAGGCTTCGAGGATGTTTTGAAGCGGCGCAGGTTTCGATTTTACATGCGAAGAAAGTGCAACCTTTCAATAAGCGAATTGTGCTTGAGGAAGCCAAATTGCAACTTCAGACGGTAAGTTATCATAACACTAATTATCTTGAGCTCGAAATAATTTTAATTTTCAGTCGGATGATGAGACGGGTATGAATCTGCTGAACAGCCTGTTAGCTACAACATTTGGTGAACTTAGCAAACATTTTGGTGACTCACAACAGACTTCGAATCTCGATTTAAAATCTAATGCGATACATCAAATTGAACATTTTCAAAGTGAGGAGAAAAATCTGTACTCATCTGTTCAAATGCTTCGCATATCTCATCTGATTCGGCTCGGTAATACGATCACTTTTGAGAAAGTTTACGAAGAAACGAACAATCTTCTAAACTCATTTGTCTCATCTGGAGTAATGTATGAAGCGGCATGGTTGTTGGATTATTTGAATCAGTTTTCGGAAAAATCGAAAAATTCTCTACCGCTTTTGAAAGCTTATAAGGATGTGGCAAAGTATGAGAAGAATACAGTGTTGCAGGCGAGAGCTATCGAAAGAATGACGTTGTTGTGGTTGGAGTATACGAGAAAGTTGAAAGAAAAAAATTTGAAACGAACGGTTGCGAGTGAAAAGCATGGTCATATGAGTGTGGTGAGTTTATGTATGTATAGAGAAGGAGTTTCATCAGAAAGGGGGAAAATGGTTTTTTTCAGAATAAAAAAACACCAACTGATTTCCTGAAAAAGTTGAAAAACTGAATTTTCGATTAAAAACCCCAACTTATCAAAAAGTTCTGTTTTTTAGATGAACAATGAAATGAAGTTTGCATTGCGTGATGTTGGATGGCGAGCCTTCTACCCAGCATACGCGATTCTTGCGCGAAAAATTGACCACGAAGACGCCGATGTCTTTCTCACAATAAAACAAATGATGATTCAATTGATTATTCGACTTCCTCATCAATGTATGTGGCAATCAGTGCATATTTTGAGATCTGAAGACCCAAAAAAAAGAGAACGGTATGAAGAGGTTCTCAAAGGTGTTACGACGAGACAAAGCACTTGCTATTCGACGATTTTTGAGCAATATGATTTTGCATCGGCCACTTTCAAACTGTTAGTTTCAATGATTTTCTCTTTTTTTTTCTCATTACTCAGAGATTCGCTGACGAGCTCGTCAGGTGATCAAATCGAGCTCGACAGAAAACTCAAAATGAGTTCATTTGGACATCCCTTTGACTTCATTTTGATCTTCTATCGATCTCGACGAATTAAGAAATGACGAGCTCCCTTCGAGGTCACGTCGAGCTGGTGGCGAGTTTTTGGCGATTTCGGCATTTGTAAAAAATGCCTCATTTCGAGATAATTTAGAGCTCCTTGAGGGTTGCTGTCGAAATAGAAAACATGAGAGTTGTTAACTGTAACGACGAAAAAAAATCAATAGACTTATAAAAACTTTATTATAATAAATTCTGAAAAACAAACAAAACATTCATTAGTCAGTACAGCAAAAAACAAATAGTTTACAAAAAAATCCGAGAGAGAGAGAGAGAGAGAGAGAGAGAGGGGGAGATAAAGTCATAGATCAAGTTTTAGTTCAAACTCGTAGATATAAAATGAAAAAGATTAACCTAAAACAATAATTTTACAAATTGCTTTTAGTGTAATACAGACTGTTATTATTTGGCAGAATTTTTCTGAAAAATTTCCTAGTGTCGAGCGATTGGATTTTGTTGTTGAACCAGTTCCAGTCATCGTACTATGGTGACGAAGTAGACTGTTGTGTTGTTTTTTTTTTTGAATGCTTCACACTTTCCACTCTTCTGAAAACTGACTAATATTTTTTGAATCATAATTATCAAGCTTACAATTCTCTCCATCTCAGTTATTTGTTTGTTTTTATTCATTTCGTATTTTTTTTGCTGATTCGAACAATAAATTCCTCTTTTTATTCCGAGTTCCAAGAAAACTTTTCACTGAAACAAACAAAGTTCTCGATCTCATCATCTCTACGTTCGGAATACTTACTACTTTTAAATCTTTTTTCTAGAGCTCTGTACAGCACATGAAACAAATATCGGCAATACAAAAAAAAACAAAATGAGAAAATTCAAGAAATAAAACAAATAAAACACGATCAAGAGCACGTTAGTTTTGTGGTAGTCCCACTTTCGTCGTTATTTTTGGTCGAGATCGCGTGGAACTCGTGACGAGATCGTCATTTCTTCTTTTTTTTTGTCCAGCTCGCGTGGAACTCGTGGCGAGATCATTTTTTCTTTTTATTTTTGTCGAGCTCGAAAGGAGGTCCAAAAATGGTCATTTTCGGCGTCGATCTCCGCACGAGCTCGTCAACGAATCTCTGAGATACAGAAATGATTTTCTTGTTCCAGTGTGTCTGAAAAGCCTCACCCAACGGATAGTGAACTCTCAACAGTGGTTCCTGATATGAAATTAATGTTTCGGGACAAAATGTACAATCCGAAATCGATAGAATATGGACGACGCAATGATCCGCAGCAACCGATGAAAGCTGGAATAATGATTCCGATTCGGTCGGATATCGATGCAAGTGTTCAGATTGCCAGCGAACAATCGGATGCCTCATCAGACTCGAATTGTCAACTCGATGATCGATATCTAATTCATGATTTTAACGAGAAGGTAAAGGTTATGACGTCGAAGACGAAACCCGTGCTCGTTGAGCTTGTTACAATGACCGGAAGAAAGATTCGATTGATTTTCAAACAATACGATGATTTGACGAAGGATTATCATTTTACAAAAATGGTTGAAATGTGTAATGATCTGTTGACAAAGGATGAAGTGACGAGGATCTCGAATCTGTCAGCAACGACGTATTCAGTAATTCCATTAGCAGTGAGTTGGAATATAACATAAGTAACATCAAATTGAGAAAACTAGAACATTCATTCTGTGATCCTAGAAAACCCCTCACCCTCGAACTCTTCAAATGAGTCTTATCTCCAAATGTATCAAAAAAAAAAAAATTACTTTTCAGAAAGAGGGTGGAATCATTGAGTTCATCGACGGTGCCACTACTTATTACGACGCTTTGAATAAACATATGAACTTGAAATCTGAACAAGTGAATAAGTGGGCTCAAACGCTTCGTTCTGTACCGCCTGAAAAGAAGGTTGAATATTTCCGGAATGTTTGGTGCGAAGAAACACCGCTTGTCATGGCCAAATGGTTCCGCATCCAATATCCCGAAGCTGGAAAGTGGTATTCGAGTCGTAAACTATTCGCCAAATCATGCGCTGTCATGTCAATCATCGGCTTTATCTTTGGTCTCGGCGATCGGCATACGCGAAATTTGATGATTCATCTGCCGACTGGAAAATGTGTCCACGTCGACTTTGATATGATTTTCAACTTGGGCGAATTTCTCGAAATTCCAGAGGTTGTTTTAATCTTTTCAGTTTTTGAGAGAGGAGAAGTTTTTTTCTCAGGTGGTACCGTTTCGGTTGACAAGAAATATGGTGAACGGAATGGGCGAGGTGGCATTGGATGGAGAGTTTCGAGTCGTATGTGAGCAAACTTTACGGGTGTTTAGACAGAATTCGTATGAAATTGAAAAGGTGAGATTTTTTGGGACAAATTGAATCAAGTCTAATAAACATCGAGTTTGAGTCGGTTCTAAAAGGGACCCGAAAATCTCGAGACCTAATTCTGTTTTCTGAAATCAACAGGTCTCCGATCTAATGTATACATTTTTCAGTATATGGCTGATTTGCCCGATCTCGTTAGTAGTGCGAATCTGAGCACGGCGATTCAAAAAATTCGTAACGAAGATCATCGAGATTTTGAATACGACATGCACAAGGCGAAAAATTACATCTCCGGTCGACTACGCGGTCAACTCATCACCGCACGAATCTACCGCAACAATGCAGTGTCGCTTCCTCTGAGCAATGTACAAATGGCGGCGGCGTTGATCGAATTGGCGAGAAATGACGAGAAGCTACTCGAAATGTTCTACGGATGGATGCCAAATATTTGAAATTTTGTGAATTTTGTTTTTTTATTTTTATCAATTTCGTATTCTGTCAAATAGTGTCTCCTTTTTTTTGTTGTTGTCTTGAAATGAAGTTTTTATTGTTTTTTTTTAAGTACAGGTAAGAAAAAATCTCAAAATTCGAAAACTTCGTTATCATCCTGTTTAACAAGCGCAGACCGGGGTGTCATCATATTGTCCTGTTTCCATTGGAGATACCAGTAAAGTCGTCTGGCACACAGCATTTCGTAAATTTTGAACAAAACAACGCCAACCATGAACATCATTAGAATCTGGAATCCGGAAAATACCATATTTTACTGGATTAGAAGTATATAACTCACATTATCCACAACTTCTCCAACAATGATAAATGTCAAAAGAACAACCAGATAAGCGAGAGACATCAATAAGTCCAATGAAGTGACAATTAGAAAAGCGCTGAGAAGTTTCGGGCTCTTTTTGGCGATTGCAATCAAAGAAAGGATGCATGAGAATAGGTGGATAATAATCCAGAAGAGAAGGGGTCCACTTGTTATGCAGATTTTGTGTTGAGAGAGGAGGGGTGGTTCGTTATAGCGTTCCAAAAATGAGACATTGAAGGATTTACACGTCATAAGGGGATGTTTGAATCCTGAAAATTTTGGCGGTTTTTGGAAAAAAGGAAGCCATGGTTTTTGTTGGTGATATGGTTAGTGTTTTTTGATTTGTTTAATTTTCTCCGTACGAGCATCTTGATAATTTTGAATCACGACCAAAAGAAACAATTCAAGAAACAAATTCAAACATTTCAGTTGTGAATCGGAATCGGATGTTGAAAAATTTGTTGACACCTAGAGCTCTAACAATTCAGAGGAGAACTATCCAAAGATATCTTCTGCAAAATTACGTTATGAACTTTCAAAAAAAAAAAAAAAAAGTTTCTGATTTCTTCGAAAATCTGTGATTCTGGGAAACTTCTAAGACTCTTAAAAACTGTTTTAAAATCCTCAGTAATAATTTCAAATTGTTATATCTTCTCTAGCTCACCTGTCAAATAAGTGACAACAATAACCAGAATCTCAATCGTGCTCAAAATTGCCACATCCACCGCCACGTGACAACATAATACACGATATTCGAAATCCATTTAAAATGAAAAATGAGCAGAGCAAAAAGGTATTGAGCAACGAGTTATGTGATATACTTGAGATGATGAGTAGGCGGGTGTCAAGGGTTTTTCTTCTTCTCCTTCTCCTTATTTTTGTCGACCAAGTAGCCAATATGTCTGCATCACACCTTTTCCCTTGATAATTACTTCACCTCGCGATTCAGTTTCATACTCGGGGAACAATGATGTTAGAAGTTGATTGGCTTCTTCAGACAGATGAATGTGACCGGCTACAAGAGTTCAAATTGAGGTACACATTTGAAAAAAAAAGAAGGAAAAACTGACGTTTCCCATTGCTTTCCATCCTACTGGCGGTGTTCACAGTGTCACCAAAGAGACAATATCGAGGCATGGTGAGACCGACGACGCCAGCTACACAAGATCCGGAATGGATGCCAACTCGGATATTGACCACTTCTTTTGGAAGATGAGCGATTTTGTAGGATTTGAGCTCCTGGAATGATTTGAACAGGTTCTGAACTTTGTTGAGATTTTTGAAGCTTTTCAGAAACAAGTTATTTGAGGTGTAAGATCCTATCTTGATATGTATAACTCAACCGAATCTCATCGTTTAGTGAAAAAACACATGGTTATCAATAGAGTGCGGTATTAACGATTGGATTTTGGTTCATATTCAACTAATTTTAGCAATTTTCAGTTACTTGAAAATTGAAATCACAATGGCAACTTTTCGCGATTTTTTTTCAAGCCGAATAATTCAATTTTTAAGCTTAGAATGATACATTCTATGGGGAATATTGTCCAATCAGAAATAAAACTCTGAAACAACAAGAAAGACAAGTTTGGCCGCACTGGGATTATTTTTCAAGAGATGTTTTCTCATCTTTACCTAAATCGGGCTTGAAAATGGCCTGAAATGAAAATGAAACACGATTTTTTGTTTACGTTTCAGAAATCTAGAAAACATCGTTCTGAGAGAACACAAACTATTTTTTTAAATCTACATCTCCGGGCTCAACTTCATCAGATTTGCTCTGATTAAGGAATCTTCCTTGACGATCTACAAACCTCCAACAATTCCAAAGACATATTCGAAATATTATTAACATGCTCAACACCATTTCTCTTTGGTAGCCCCGAAACACAAAGATATCCATCGCCAATTGTTTCCACTTTATATGTATCGTTTTTATCAATAATCGCATCAAATGTTGTATACAAATCATTGAGTAGATTGACAACTTGAAGAGGTGTACATTTACTAGCAAGGGTGGTAAATCCAACAACATCAGAGAAGAATATTGTGACACTTTCGAATGTCTCAGGTTCAACTGATTGACCCATTTTTAAGCGATCAGCAACTTGTCTAAAATTCAGATGAAAATTTCCTCAAAATGAAAAAAATGATCCTACTGTGGCAGCATTCTATACAACAATAAATCGGACTTCTTTTTCTCCTCGACCAATTCTTTCATTCTTTCTTGAACTTCATCTTCTAGACTGGACGCGTGTTTTTCGAGAACGGAGAAAACGTGATCCATGAGGTTAGCGGTTCTGAAAATAAGGGATGTTTTAGACGAGGCAAAAAATGGGGTGTTTCATGGAGAAACTGTCTCACCCAGACCTTCCGGAATTGATACTTTTCATTAGTTTGATGACGGTTTCAATGTTTGGACGGTGTTTCGGATCTTCTTCCCAACAATCGCGGATGAGGTGGCACTGGAAAGATCGAATCATATAATGATTTTTTTTTAGATTCAAGTTCAAATTAGGCCTGACTATTAGGTTGTATTTTCCAAAGTAACCTGAAAACCTTAAGAAAATTTGTGATCATTGCATTTTTTTTAGAATAATTAGATGAGCTACGGGTTTTTACCAAAGTTTCATAGTTTTCAGAAATATTCAGAGATCACCAGGATTTACCAATAAGAATAATTTTGGACTTTTCTAATTGAATATTTTAGAACTATGATAATTCTATAGAGGCTCATCACTATTTCCTTACCAATGCTGGATTCACATCTTCATCTTCCGAACTCTCCAAACTTGGTCTAAACAGATTCCTTCCACCCCTCTTCACCATAAACACAATCTCCGATGCATCCTCCTTACGATTCTCAATATCCCATGGGGAAGTTCTCGAGATTAATTCCGAACACACTATAGCAAAACTATAAATATCACCAGGTTGGCTGCCTGGTTTTGTCGAATCGCGGAGAAGTTCTGGAGCACGGTGAAGTAGTGAATCATCAGTTTGTTTTTCTGCCATTGTGATAAAGTCCAAGCCATATCCAGCGATTTTGACTTGCCATCGATCATTGATAAAACAGTTGTCTGATGTTAATCCGCCGTGGAATCGAAGTGATGAATTGTGGAGATATTGAAGACCCTAAAACTACCGTAATCATGGGCTGAATTCATAAATATTAGGATTTTGTGAAGTTTTGTTTTTCTGTTTTTGAGAATTTTTTAACCCCTCAAATTTATAACAGCGTTCCATTTTTAACTTACCAGAGTTATATCCTTCATCAAACAATAAATAAAAAATCCATCCATATTCATCGAACTCTTCGTTATCACATCTTTTATACTTCCTCTACTACAATACCTCCATAATGACATGTACATTGGCCCATCTATAGACAACCCAATAAATCGACATATATTATCGTGTTCGAGAGTTCGAAGATAGCGAAGTTCAGCGCGATCTTGTTTCTTTACAGGCACTCGAATCTCGTACTTATTCGCTAGAACAGGCTCTCCAAAGTAGACAAAATAAGTGGTTTTATCGGTCTCGCTGAACTTTTCTTGCCGAGAAGAAGTCCCGGTGGCCACTGTTGAATGACTTTGAAGTGATCGCGATGATTTGTCTTCTTTTTGAGATTTTACGATGGATGCCAATGAGGTATGCGAGATTTGCCATTGATCATCTAATCGATTTTGTTCATCCCGATTGGCTTTGATGACGAGGAATGCGGCGATTATTGCAGCAGCCAGGCAGATTGCAATGATTATTGAGACAATGATCACAATATAGAGGTATTGTTCAAAAAAACTTTTTTCACAATTCCCATTGAACCCGCAAACCGGCTCAGTTAATGGTCGAATCCCTGAGTAAGCATCCCAAATAATCGTCTCGTCGATAATAGAAAATGTCCAATTAACGTTATCACTATCGATTTCCATATTAGCCACTGTTCTCTGGGTGGCATTGGAATCTAAATTGGCTAAAATCATATTAGGAAGTCGATAGCCTTCCGTGTTCATTCGAACAGTTCCAGAGAGACCTTCGAAAATGACACCAGCAGTTTTGCCAACCATCAAACTACCATTGCTGATTTGTGTGATGCCTTCTTCATCGATGGTTTTGTTCAAGATAAGACCGTAGAGATAAACAGTGTCATGAAGTTGATCAGCATATTCGGCCGCCTGGAAATGGGTGGTACCTATTTTAACGTCTGAGCTCATTTGAGAACCTGGGAGGTGATAAAAACCTATGTTATCAGATACAGGTTTTGATGCTGATCAACGTCCTGTTCTGACCGTAATTAAATGAACAATGACTTTTGCTTACCTCTTGATACTGCACTGCCGCACACGCTGTTGTACAATTATACGGTGGCAATGCCATTCTTCCTATAACCTCTTTCTTAAACTCGGCCAATTTCTCACTTTGCACCGGTGTCGCCACAATCATCATCGTCCTCATAAACGCTTTCTGTGCCTCTGCATCTCTCCCATCCGGTGTGGCACTCCAATCAATCCACGCACCAACTACCTCGCCAGTTGATGATGTTTGTTGATAGGCGGTTGACTTGGGACCGGCGAAGACATAGACGTATTCCTCATTTGCCATTCCTAGATCATATGCGGCTAACATGAAAGCTCGCTTGATTGTGCCATCTTCGGGAAGGCAAACTGTGAAGACTACAAAAAAAAAACCCGAAAATTAGAAATCTAGCTTCAACCCACTTCTTGTCACATTCACCAGTTTTTTCAACTGAACTAAAAAATTCGTATAAGTCGTCTCATACACCTGCACACTTTTCGTCAATGAAGTATAATTTGAAGTTGATGTTATAATCTCTAGATCATCCCGGAAATAGCCACACTTCTCGTCTTCAAAGTAGATATAAACAAAGTCACTCCACCCAAATTCCACCATTGTTTGGTGAACCGCATTGGCGACACTGTGAATTGAAGTTTGGTTAGTGCAGAAGGGAAAAAAAAACTCACGTTTTGGAAACCGGGACAATTGTAATAGTGGTTGGATAACGGGCAACGTTGATAAATTGTGAAGAGATTGTTAGACCCCAGGTGAGAACAGGGACATTGTAATAGGCAGCAAGGTTGACCACGGCTAGACCAGCTGAAAGAGACATCATAGATCTACAGTACTCATTACCTTTTATTAGCTAACCTGCGTTACATGTAGGTCCAATTATGGCACTAACATTATTCTCGGTCATTAAAATCGATGCCAAACCAGCTGCGCGAGATTCCGAACAATCATCAAACATGTAAATGAAACTGAAAATAAAAATTTTCTTTTCTGAAAACCTCTTTTATTTCTCACTTCAAGTCTAGGCCATCAATCAATTGTTCTGAGTTAACACGTTCCAATGAAATAGTGATTGCTGAAGCTGAAGTTTGCCATCCAACAGACGAAGACATGTTCGCATTATTCTTACACATCAACACACCAACATCCACCCTCTTCTTGGTGTTAGTAGTGACCAATTGACAAGCACCCAAGCCTATCCCTATCAAGAAAATCACGACTCTCATGATGTGGTTTGGAAATCTAAGAGAACTCGTGTTTCTTTATATATGCATTAGGAGATGAAGCCCCATTTGTTATTGGCGAAGGTCATGATGAAGAAAAACATAGAGAAAAAAGGTTTCGATTTGATTTTCGAAGTTTTTGAGTGGTTTTTGAAAATTGAAGGGTTGCCTTCTTACTAATTTTTTTTTTGAAAAAAAAGAAAAGAAAAATAGGGCTTCATCGAAAATGGTCGCAATGAAATCAGAAGGAAGATGTTGGGGACTACTGTAGCCTGAATGATTCAAAATGATAAAAATTATTTGAAAAAAAAATATTCGGCATGAGGTGATTATGATCCCACGACCTCACGCACCATAGTTGAGAACTCTACCACTGCTCTTCCGTATTCTCTTTCCACAGCAAAACAAATGCTGAGATATTCTTTATGTTATTCTATTCCTGACTCTTATTATTTTTTTTTGAAAATCTGAAATTTCGAATTAACTTTTTTATTTTTTGTCAACAATTTTTTCACTTCCTCAAACCACTGACCATTCCTTTCACTTTTTTTCCAATCTCTTGAAAACGGTTTTGTTATTTTTTTTCGTCAAGGTCGAGAAGAAGCAATCACTATCAATTCCGTAGTAAAGCGGAAATGTCCTTGGGCAATTTTTTCCAATATAAAAGAGGCCTGCCAGGAACATTCAACCAGTCATTTCATCATGAGCGCAAAGACTTTGGTGAAAATCGCCAGTGTTGGAAGTGGGGTCGCCGTTATTGCGTGCCTTTTCACTGTTGGCTACATTTTCAACGATATCAACTCGTTTTATGATGATGTTATTGATACTATGACTGAGTTCAAGGTGAGTGATTTAAATCTGTGATATAATAAATATCCATTAATTTCAGTACAATGAGCAACAAGCTTGGACTTCAATGGTGCAAACTACTCGTCCATCTGACTCGATTTTCGGACGTGCTAAGCGTGCCATCGCCAAGCGTCAAGCTCAATGCAACTGTGGAGCACGTGCCAACGGATGTCCAGCTGGACCACCAGGACCTGCCGGAGCTCCAGGAGCACCAGGAGAGCCAGGACATCCAGGAGAAGCTGGAAAGCCAGGAGCTAACGGTGTCACAATTGGACTTACCGGAAATGATGGACCATGTATCAAGTGCCCAGCTGGATCACCAGGACCAGCAGGAGCACCAGGAGCTCCAGGACCAGCTGGACCAAATGGGCAACCAGGAGCACCAGGAGTTGGAGGAGGACCAGGACCAGCTGGACCACCGGGACCAGCCGGAGATGCCGGAGCACCAGGACAACCAGGATCTGCTGGACAACCAGGAGCACCAGGACAATCTGGACAACGTAGCCGTGGACTTCCTGGACCAGCTGGAGCACCAGGACCAGCCGGATCAGCCGGACAGCCAGGAGCACCAGGAAAGGCTGGAGGACAAGGAGCACCAGGAGCACCAGGACCAGCTGGACCAGCTGGACAACCAGGACATGCTGGAGGACCAGGACAAGCCGGAACACCAGGAAACCCAGGAGCCCCAGGATCCGACGCCGCCTATTGTCCATGCCCAGCCAGAAATGTTGTCAAACACCGCAAGGTCTTCCGCAGACGCATCGCCAAGGTTTCAGCATAGATTTTGTACTTACAATAAAATCGTTTTCATTTGCAATTCTATGTGTGTTGAACAGTTTTGGCTCATTTTCAGAACTCAAACGGAACATTATCTAAGAAGTGAATGTACCATTTTGAAACTCTCAAAATTTTCTACAAAATCCACTAAACAAAAATTTAGAAATCATGTTTGGAAGAAATGAAAACTGAGCCAAAAAAGCAAATTTTGCCTATGAGTAAGCACACCATTTTGAAGCTCTTGAAATTCTCAATAAGATATAACGGACTTGTATTTTAACCAGACGAAACTAAAACGCCAAAATGTTTATAATTATATTTCAAAATTTGATCTCGTTTTCATGACTAGTGTTGCAAAATCGGGCAAATAGGCAACTGGGCGCGACTAAGCCGGCCAAAGAATTTCAGGAAATTGGGAGTGTGTGCCTTTAAAACTGGAATCTCATGTTTGACCATCATGACAAGCGGGAACGCCGAGAAAATTGGAAACAATAAAATAAAGCTCAATGCCCTTAAAAACCAGAAAAAGGTAAATTCATCGGTTACTGTAGTTTCACTTTATCCCAAGTCATCACTATGTCACTTTTGTTTTTTCTATCAGTTCCTATCTTTGTCATATCTTCTTAATTGTTAAACTATGTATGTGTTTGTTAAACTTGCACACGAAATCATAACAACCAGATTTTTATAGGAGCTGTCTCTTAATAGAAATAGCATTAAAAAAGATAATTTTATTCCCGCAGCCATGCTTATGATAAACAAAAAGAATTAATTTGAATATTGTTTTCGTATGGAAAACAATTCCAAGCATTACGATTTTGGTATTTTGAACTAATCTTAGGATCTGACAGCGTTCAACAACGTTTGAAAATTTACCACAAACGCTTTTTCTTTTTCTCAAACTTGCTGTCAAAATGAGGTATTTAAATAATTTGGTTTTCCTACATTGGTTACTGTATCTATTCCAGATTTCGTGGGAAATTATTTATTTTCTTTATGTATACGGTGTGCATGATCCAAATTTACCGAAAGGTCTTGCTTAAGGAACCAATACCACAAGTTGAAGAATAATTGCAAGTTGCAAGAGCTCTACCATTCATACGACCGTATTTTCAAATTCAGTCGGATTATTTTGTAAGTTGTAAGAACCCCCCTTTTTGAAATGTGATAAAAAATGGCGTATCAGACTGCTTATCAATACACCATCACATCTTGCTCAATTCGAAAATCCATGTCGCAAATGGTCTTCAACACAATGTGTCTTCTACACGATTCGAACAGTTTTCTCAATGGTAACCACAGTCTAAATGAGACATGGAGCAATAAACGGTTTGTTTTCAGAAAAAAAAAACGAACAGTACCGGGAAAAGTTTTGTATGTACTATTGGTTAAATCGTTATAACTCGGCACAAAATAGTGTTTGGTCCCATAATTTGCACAGTTATTCGAGTTTTGATTTTGACTTTTTTGTTTCCTAGATGATTCTTAGAACAATTAAGATCACTACATTATTGAGAATAACGTTGTATTGATAATAACGTTGCAAAATATGAATCAATATCGACTTTATTTAACCGAGTTATGACTTTTGCTCGCTACTATTTTCAAAACAAAAAAAATGATAATATATTATAGTACATGCAATTATGAAGATGATGATGGATTTGCCAGATTTCCAGATGAATATAGAAATTCATCAATTTTCACAAGATTGGTATTCATACGGGATCCGTTTGATAGATTTTTATCGTTATATTTAAACAAATGTGTGAGGTACAATAACCTATATTACTATACACTGAAACTGCATTTTCAGAGCAAGGTTATGTTTTAATTGCCTAGACGATATGCGATGTGTGGTTGAAAAAATATACAAAAGTATTGCTGAACTGTATTTGAATGATAACCATATTGCCGATTTCATGGGATTACACAGTGCTCCACTCTCCTGGTTTTGCGATTTTGACAAATACCTGAAAGCATATCACTTATTGATAATCGGACCAAAGATTGAAGATCGAAAATCTCCAATCAAGAAGTTGTCCGACATTTTGAAAAGGAAGAATGTTCCCCCAAATGTTACTCTAAAAATTGTCGAGGAAAGTATTTGTGAGTCTGAAAACACCTTTGTAGGTACAAAAAAACTGGCAATACATTTTATAGTAGGAGAGACATCCCATGCAACTCACAATATGGAGCGTCGAAAAATTGCAGAAGAACAAATCAAAAACGACCCAGTAGTTCGAGAATATTTACATAAGATATACTTCCATGATTATTTAGTATTCCCATTTAATCGATCTCATTTGGATTATGAATATCGAAGCGAAAATTGGGATGAGGAATTCAAAAAGAATCATACTGAAGTTATTAGGATACAAAATTTGTATGCTAGATTGTTGAATTGACACAAAGTATTGTATGAAAATCACATTTTGACAAAAACTCGAGTCGTTCAGGATCTAGGTCCATATAAGCATTGTTTATGATCTATATAGAAAACTGCTATTTTCTTTTTGATTTTTCGTTAAAAATCATATTTTTTCTGAATGAAACTATATTATACCGATCGGAAAAATATACAAAACTTCTTTTCCTATAGCTACCTTCCTCTCTCTCTCTCTCTCTCTCTCTCTCTCTCTCTCTCTCTTTCTCTCATTCCGATATTGTTCCCGAAAAATTCTAGTTATCTTCCTCATCTCATTTTGCGAATCATTTCCCTATATCTACAAAATGAATCAAGTTCACTCGCCCTCTCTTTTGAACAAAGGATGTCAGGTCGACTCTTTGCGAATTTCAAAGTTTTACTAGCTCTTATTCCTGTTGTTATACTGGTCAATGTTTTGTTAGGGTTCAGTGGTCCGAAAGAAGAGGAGATAAAGATTCTGAGACCTTCTCATGCGTTTATACATTCCGCTTATTATTATGGAGCATCTTCGAAGTCGTGAGTTATTGTTTTGCTGCCTGAAAATTTCTAGGAACCTTAAGTTTAGGCTGGGTAAGAATGCAGTGGCGATTGTGATGAGTGTGAACAAACTGACAGCTGACAGGATTCTTGATATGAAAATAAATATTCATGGAACTAACACTTCTCTGGAGCATTATTCAACTAAGGCACAACTCAGCACGTATGTTTTCATTAAAGCAACCCCTGAAGCTAAAATGTATGTTCGCAATTTTAATTACTAATAACAAATACGAAAAATGTGGAACGTTTCCTATATCTGAGAGGAAAATAATCATGAAATGTTGAAAAATGACAAAATTTCAGCCAAAATACGAAAAACAGAAAAAATCTGTTCAAAAATTCTTATCCTATCATTCCTAGCAAAATGTGTCAACACGCCCCCGCGAACACTTCAATTGACGACTTATTATTTGAAAATGTGAAGAGAAATCCCGTGGACAACGAAAAAAAAGTTCACGTAAAAAATAAAAAAAAATTTCATCTTTTTAAAACGTGTTGAAGAGGTAATTCAAATCCGATTTCCCATGTGAAATTCGAATATCTGAAACTCATTTCGCTTGAATTATTGTGATTTCATATTTTGGGATCCTAATTTTAACAGTGTTAACTCTTCAATTTCCAATAGGTTTTGTCGATTTTTTTTTTGGTATCGATTTTTAGCTTCAGGGGTTGCTTTATTATAATTCACACAGTACCAAAGCAATTTCCAGTGAACACCATCTTGATGGATCATGTGAGTACATCACCATCTTAGCCCAAACAAGCACCTTGGACAACATGGGAAGGTTGGAGATTGAATCGAATGGTGTTGTTGATAAGGTGGATTTCAAGAGACCTCTCGCAGAATCGCCGTCAAAGGTGGTTTTCTGTATTGCACCACAATTGGCGGCGGATGATTGGCAGAGTTTTTTGCGGCAGGTTCATGTGGCTAAACGATATGGAGCGCATTTGCATGTTTATGTGATTAGTATGGTGGAGAAGTATTACAAGTTGTTGCAAGCTTATGAGAAATTGGTGGGTGGATTTTTTCTGCTCAAAGGAAATGTTTTCCGAATTCTTTGAAATGAGAAAATATAATACATAAGTTGAGAAATCTTCATTTTAAATTGGAAAAAAAACAGGATTATTAATAGAGCGCATGTTGTTTATTAAGATTTGGCTCTATTGTTAATAATTATGCTTTAAAAACGTTTATCCAGTATCTGAGTCTGTTTCTTCAGGTCTAATTGCTCTTTCAAACTAGTTTTTGAAAACCTCAGAAGTTCAGTTCGGATTTCTTGAAAACTCTTCAGTAACTTGAAAAATCCTGAAATGGATCCAATCGAATAAAAGATGACGAAAAAATTTTAAAATTTAAGATTTTATTTATTTTTGGCGCAACAATTGGTACCAAACACAGATTTGATTTTTGAATCGAATCCATCCAAATTGTAGTTTAATTTTGCAGGGTTACATTACGATTGAGCCATGGTTAACCGTAAAGTTCTCCAATCTTCGTGAACGAGAATCCGAACCTCAAAAAAACATCGAACTTCTCATGAAAACTGCCGCATTTACCGATTGCATTCTTAACTATAAAGAAGCGGCCAAGTTTGTTGGGAGTATTGAGATGGATGACATTTTGATCCCAACCGGTTCCAATTCTTATTATGAAGAATTCGAGAAACAATATGATGGAAGTTTTATTTACAGTGGATTGACTTATGCTAGGGAGGTTTATGAGATTCAAAGACACAGTGAAGAGAGCGAGATTTTTTCAATGATACGAAATGCGACGTTGATTGAGAGGGAGCATTATGGTAGAACTTTTGTTCGACCAACACGGTATAATTCTACGTGGTTACATTGGAGCAGAAATGCTGATTTAACGCCGAGATATATGACAGAAGGGCAGTTTTTGCCTTTATTCACGAAGCATAAGAAAGTGGAGAATAATCGGATTTTGAACTTCAAAGATGGTCAAACCACAAGAACGGACAATAGAGAAACTATGAAGGAACTTATAACTGACAGTGATTTCAACGATATTGAAGCAGATTTGAAGAAGTGAGTGGAAAATTAATGCCGATGTCCAAAGCTGGAAAAATGCAAAAAATCACGAATAAAAATCGTTTAAAGTTCAAGTCCAACTCTCTCTGTTTCACACGCTATTTCGAGAGTACTGTCAAAGGTCTCGACGCGAAGGAACGAAATAGTGTGTGAAACAGAGAGGGTGCTTTGAACGTTTTTTTTCGCTTTTTTTCTCGTTTTTTCCAGCTTTGAACATCGCATAAAGAAATTCAAAGCAAGTTCAAATTTTTGAAAATTTTTCAGACATCTTGAGTTGCCACAAATCAAAAGAATTCTACCTTTTCTTCCAAAAGATCAGATCTACACTTCGGTTTTGAAAAATTGCTTTAACGAATATTTTACTCAAACGAAATCGAATGAAGAAACTTTATGCATGGACTTGTACAAATGCGAATTACCTGTCCGCAATGATTTTCCTTGCGTTCATTCAGATGGATTGTATAATTCAATGTGGCCTATGAGACCGATAACTTATCATTGGGCTTCGCAGCAATTTTTTAGTAGAAATATTGGTTGTAATATATGAAAAATTTGTTTTAAATTACGTTGTTTCTTCTTTTTTTCGGAAAAAAATAAATAAATAAAAAAGTGATTGTGTGCGGCAAGGTTGCACATTTGACCACGCCCATATCGACTTTTATTTTTTATTTTTTTTTTGCGCAAAAATGAATGTAAGTTTTTCTTCTTCAAAAAAGCGGGTTTGGATGGGATTTTTTGCAGGTTGGCACTCCAAGATTTGGAGATATTGTTACAAAGAAGACAGTTATCTCAATTGCTGCGGGAATTGGAGTAGGAGTCTTTCTAGCGAATTTTGTTAGATTGTGAGTTATTAACAGCAAAAACATATCTATTACGGATTTTCAGAAGGTCTAGAAGACGAACACCGCAATGTTCAGAATCAGAAGCGCAAATGATTCCCGATTTTTCACCAAGCGAATTGCGAAGATCTCATAGTGGCAGAGGCTTTCGACCGACATCGTCGCAAGGTGGTGCGGGCGGTTCATTGAGAAGTAGCATGCGACAGAATTCATCAAGAAGTCTGAGTCAAAATCCCATCGAAGCAGATATCAGTAATGGGCAAGAATTGTGTGTGGAATTGAGGAAAACTGTGGAAAGAGTGCATAATAGTTTGGAATTGGTGAAAAATCGAAGTGGTAAAGATATGGAACGGTCATTGAAGATTGAAGGGATATTGAATAGTTTGAAGAATGTGGAAGGAGAGATTGCCAAGTTATTACCCCAATTGGATGAGTATAGTAATGATAATTTCGAATATCACAGTGCCTATGCTCCAAGTGTTCGGACAGGAAGATCTAGAACATTGTCAGTTCTATCAGATGACTCTTTCAGATCAGCAGTAGAAGAATTTGTGAGTTCATTTTTTTTCTAGGTAAAAAATATAGAAATTGAATTTTTAGGGCGTTGAAATCGACGACATTGATTTCATTAGCGAAGCCGCTAATCTCCAACAAAACGAATTAGTTTTCTATCAAGAAGGAATGAATGCAGCATGTAATGGAGAAGTGAGATATCGAAAAAGTCGCGCTGAATTCTGTAAATGCGAAAGTGAAACCGATTATGCTGCAAAACTGTTTTGTATCCGAAAAGCACTCACGAATACGCTGAAAGATGAGCATAAACGAGTATGGTTGGCAAAGTGTAGCAGAACACTTTTAGCAGATTTCATTCGACATACAAGACAAGATCCAGTCAAGTTTTTCAATGCTTTCGACAATATGCTTGAATTTGTATCATCTGAAAGGAATCATGATCAATTGAGAGAAGATACTGAAGCCAGAGGGGTAATTTCATTTTTCCTTTTCATGTTTTCAAAAATCTATTTTTTCAGGTAACTGAAACTGGATTTTTCGACGTTGTTGTCGATTTTATCATCCTTGACTCATTCGAAGATCTCAAATCACCACCTTCCGCCATTTATTCAGTTACAAAAAATTATTTCATGTCGAATTCGATGAAATATTCAACACTGAACACGGTTATTTGGTCAATTATAAAGTCGAAACGGCAAAGGTTGAAGAATCCCGATGGATTTATATCGAAATTCTATGACATTTCGGAAACTGTCATGCCGGCGATCACTCTTGGATTTTTAGGAACAGATGAACGATTAGGAGAACTTTGTCAATATTTTAAGGTAAATTTTCTATTCGGAAAACGTAGTAAAATGATTGAGATCAGTTAGAAAAAAGCATGGCTATTGAACAAATATTCCACATATTCCGAAAACTCCGAATTTCTCAATAACTTTCAAGTTTTTGGAAATGAAACTGCGAAATGTGATTTATTACAAAAACAAGCTCTATAACATCAAATGTTGATCTTAGTTTTTATCATAAATCAGTGAGAATTATGTTGAAAATACCAGTGAATTTTCCAAAAGTTAAATAATTCTCTGAACATTCAATTTAAAAAAAAACCCTTCGTTCAAAATATGATCAGAATGTGAAAGGTTTTTTAAAAACTTTGAAAATTCTCACACCAAGGAAATCTAGATTTCATAGAATCAACTTCTTCAAAATAAAAAATAATAACTTCAGGAGCAAATCAATCAATTCGTTCTCGACATTTTCAACACCCAGAAAGTTTGCTATCGCTCATTGGAAGAAATGTCGGAAGATGTTTGGATTGTGATGCGGAATCGTCTTGAAGCGGTTCAAACTAGGATGAGTAACGAGTTGTTGCCTGCATAGTTGTTTTTTTCTCTTTGTTTTTGATTAGTTTAGGCTTACTATTCAACGGGTTTGTTGTTTTTTTTTTTTGAAAATAGATTGCAATGAATTTTTAATTTTATTTTCAAAAAGAATTGCGAAGGGTATAAATGTATGTGAAGCAGTTACAAAAATTTACAAAAATAATCGGAATCGAGAGCGTTTTTATTGGCGGTTGCTGTTCTTTCTACGTCTTCTGTTATCCAATGAGAGATCCAAAGACTCCCAATTGTCCTTGAGGATTGGAGTTCCGTAAGAAGTATCCGGTGCGCGAAGGTTCTCTGAAAATACCAGATTTTTTGTGAAAAGTAATAAAAGAAAGTATAACTCACTTGAAACTGCACCATAGGGAGCTTGGGTGATTGGCAATGGTGCAACGATTGGTGCAACAGTGGCGTGAGGAATTGCGATCGGAGCAGAAGTAACAGTTCTTGGGAGCTCGTGGAGATTGAAACCGACTTGAGCTGGAGCAGAAGATGGTGGAGGTGGAAAGAATTGATATTGAGAAGAGGCAGCGAACGCCGAGATTGGAATCATGATGAATTGTTGAGGTGACGAGTATGGGTGAATTTGAGGCACTGGTTTCGCCACTGATGGTGGTGGAGCTGGTGGAGAAATGGTGGTAGTATCATATTGGGCGATAACACCGGAGAATGAGAGAAGAACTAGAGCGATAGTAGTGAACATTGTTAGATGTGATGATAAATGTTGACATGTTGCATGCTTTTATAGGAGAATGGTTGAAAGTTAGCCTATTGTATTTGGGCGTCCTTTGATTATGCACTATTGGTTTTGAAGCTAAAGGAGAAGGGATTAGGGTGTTCAGGGATTATTGTTGTTTTTTTTTATTTGATTGTTGTAACTTTTGGCTTAAAAGTGAAAATCATCTAAAAATAAACTGCGAAAATTAAGTTTAATGTTTTAGAAAATTTTTTTTTTGGTTTTAATGCAGTCGAGCGAAATATGATTTTTAACTTGTAACCAAAACGATTTTCATGATTTGCTGAGATTGAATATTGGGAGTAATTTTGAAGGTTGAAGTTAAGATCCAGGTCAAGGAAAATGTAAGTTGAGCTGATTTGAATGAGCATATATGAAATAGTGAAACTTCCTGTTTACATACACCGATCGACTTAAATGATGAGAATCCAGCCCAATGTTACGCGATGTCCAAAGCTGAAAGAAAGCTCAACAAAAAAAATAAATCGAATTCAAAATCGGTACCTGCCTTTATGCAAAAAACGCCACAAATTTAAAAATTCATTGAAATTTTTGATAAAAAAGAAAATTTGTAGATTTATATTAGTAGCCAATATCAATTGTTGACCATCTAAATTTTTTCATTGTGAGCTCAACGTATGGAACATTTTTGAAAACAAAAATTAAATTTTAAACTCGCGGCGTTTTGCAGTAAAATGTGCAGGAACCTATTTTAAGTTCTATTAATTTTTCTGTTCAGTTTTGGACGTTTCGGTATTTTTTGTCGTTTTTTTTAGCTTCGGAAGTCGTATAATTTGGAGATTCACATCATCGTAAAAAAGTTTCAACTCCGTTCCCCTTTTGTTCTCTGAACTTTATGTCTTCTGTCTGCAGAATGATAAGTTATTCATCGAATGGGTTTGAATAAAATATTTATAACACATCTAATCGTTATACTATATATGTATGTATGTATGTATATATCAACAAACAAAACCAATAATAAATATATGTAGGTATTTCAATATTTACAGACAATTGTGAAGGCGAGATCCAAGTTTTTACTTGGATGAAGTCTTGGTGACGGCTGGAAAGATGTTTTATTATATTAGATATAGTTGTGAAAATAATCTAGGACTTACTGATATCATAAGTGACACCTTTGTCAAGGGTGGCTCCTGCATCGGAAGTTCCATCTTGGTACTTGTAGCACTTGACGTTTTGCTTCTTCTTTCCTCGGGTGTACTTGTTGGACGATGATGATGATGATGATGATGATGATGATGATGAGCTGGAGCTGGAGCCAGATCCAGATGAGCTTGATTCGCTGCTATCACTAGAGTCCGAGTCAGATGAATCTCTCTTCTTTCTCTTGCTGCTGGTACTTTCAGTGGTAGTTTCGCTGGATGAAGTGCCACTAGAGCTAGAGCTGCTCGAGCTGCTTGTATCACTGGTACCATCCACATAATAGTCGCAGAGTCCGTGATGTTTCACAACGTGTGGTGCACACGCCATGGCAATGGTGATAAGACCGAAAAGCAGGACGATTGTTCGAAGTGATATCATATTTCAAGTGTGATGATTTGTGAACTGAGAATTCACCGTTATATACAACTTTGTTCACCTTGAATCAACCTGCTTTTTTTTGCCTCGCAATCTTAAGCTGAACACGAAAAGATATGAGCGATGGGTTATGTAATTGATATATCTTCTTGAAGTTTTCGACGATCGCAGATCATCTTTTTTTTCGTACCCAATCTTTCGACCTTCAGCGGGTTTTTCTCTATTATTTATTTACGACGATAAACATGTGTCTGTAGCTTGGATGTTGAGAAGGTGCAAGTGAAAGTGATAAGTTTTCACGTCATCATCTTCCCGGGTAAAGTAAGCAAATGATATGATATGGTACCTGGTGTGTAACATACCACAGACTACTACTTCGTTTGGTCTAGATTTTTTAAAACAACGCTAAAGTCTAGTGCTAACTAGTGATAACGAAAGGCAAAAAATTATAATAATAATAATCAGGAAGTGTTCTCATCTGTTCCATCAGTCGTATGAATCAAAACTCAATGAGTAACACACGCTCCATTGATAATCATGATTTTTCTAATGTAAAATACGAATTTTCGTCAATTTATCGATGTCCAAATCAATTTTTACAAGTTTACAGAGAATCAAAAAATTCTGGCTAATATAAGCTCTGTTGATGATCTAATTTAACACGGAATCTTATCAAATTTTCAATAGCAGAATCGACATCTGCGGGTCCGTTTACCCCAGAAAACTTTTTACGAAACCTGCTAATTTGAAACATGAAAAAATTATTCAAAAAAAATTTATCCCTCATAAATAATCAATAATTCAAAAAAAGTCACGCTATTCTACGTGTATCATATCTTCCCCCCACATAACCCCTCAGTGTAAATCAGTTCTTCTTCTTCTTTTTTTGCCAAAAAGCGGTTTTGAAAAAAAGCTAATCGAAAAGAGTTTGCTTCTCATAATTACCAATAACGTTATGAAAAGTTTAGCATTTTTGCTTATCACCGTTTTTGCACATTGTGCTCACGCTGCTCACGTCTTAAATGTAAAGGTGAGTTGTATATTCCAGAAAAAACCAAGTAAAAAATAACTGAGCATTTTTTTCTAGCAATTCTCTGATGCTTTACCAGGTACATTCGCAGTTTCCTCAAAGTGAGTTAGATAAACTAGAGAAACCGAAAAAAAATATATAAAATAAAACATTTCCAGCAACTATGGTCACCCTACAATCGCGACAATTGTGCACACTTCGAACAACAAGGGATTGATCTCTGTGGAATTGTTCCCAATCGAAACTTGTCAAGCTGTCAAGCTTTGTATTATCCAAAAATTGGATGACAAGAGCAACACAATCCAATTGCAACAACATTTCTGTGAGAACAGCACCGAATGGTATCCATCAACTGGAAAGGTTGTCATCAATGGTATGTCCTCACTTCTCAGGATTCTATAGATTCTATTATATTAATTTCAGCCAAAGGAAAACCGCAAAAGACTGGATACACAACGAAGCTGGCATTTGATCGCTCGGAGACTTCCTATCAAATCGATCTCACTCAAAAACCATATAGTAGAAAGGCGATTGTCGAATCGGCGACACCGGCGATTGTGGATTTGACGGAGAAGACGTTGATTGTTTTGACGAATAGTCGACAGTGTCATGCGCAAGTTGTTTTTGCTGGAAGAATCACTTTTCATGATATATTGACACCAACGTAGGTTTTATTAGATTTTGGAGCTTACAAGGGGATACAGGTTTTGATGCTGATCAACACCTCGTATCTACATAACTTTTGCTAAGCTTGAGACAGAAATCAGAGAAAAAAGTCAGGGAGTCAGTGACACACAAAACATAACAGCCAACTCAACCCCGCAAATGTCGGCTACTCGTTTGAACGACCTTTTTAACTTTCGAAGAGACAAAATTGATAACTCGTAATAGTAATTTTCACCTGAAATTAGTAAACTTGTAGAGTTCAACCTCCTGATCATCATGATATATTTTTTATCAGCCGGAAATTTATTGTGAAAAAAGTTATTATCTTAAAAATAAATTTTCAATCTATTTAACAGACGAAATAGTGAGTAAAAATGAGAGAATCAGATTGACAGGAATTGAAATTTGGAATGAACAGAATAACTTTGACACTTCATAAATTCTTTCACGAACAGTTCTGAAGTTAAAGAAAAATAAATCATGATGATCAGGGAGTCGAACTTAATAAGTGTACATATTTTAAGAAAAATTAAAATCCCTAACTAGTTAACCTCCTTTGTAAAGTTCAGTGTCCAACAGGTTTCTTCATGAAGAGGCCTCTCAAACTCGTGTGTTTAGATAGGCCTCAGCCAAGTCCTAACAAAAAGTTCTACAGGGTAGAGGCCCCCCTATGTCTCCGACTAAGCTAGCCATCTTCTTGAACAGGGGTCCAGTTAAAGAACGGCGATGGGAAGTAAACGATTTGCTTCAATTCTCTAAAAGTGATCAAATCGAGTAGCCGACATTCATGGCGTTTGGCTGCCTGCTATGTTTTGTATGTTTTGTATGTGTTGTATTTTTATTTATAATATTCTGAGTACAATATAGCGCATATTGCTAATATCCCGAATTAACCATGAAAAATGTTTTTTCTTTCAGAAATGTCGGAGGTGACTTCCCCAATGTGTTTGAATATGAAAAAGCGGGTAAAAAGTTTCCCACTTTTTTCACCCATACATCATATACTGGTGGCTCGGGGCGACGCAAGCTCGACAATCTGGCACACATCAAAAAGTTGACCAAAGCAAAGTCTGAATTTGGTAAAATCAAGTTCAAATGTTCGGTTTCGGGAAATGGGCTGACGAATGGCGAGAAAATTATGAAGCACTCGGTGTTGACGGTGGAAAAGGTTAATGACAATAGCAATAATGCAGCGGAACCCAAAACTACTGCAATGATTGCTCTATCTGTTATTGATTGTCACTGGGTTAGACTGTGGTTTACCAAAAAAACCACATGGACTGACTACGCGGCCACAATTGACAGTGAACTTCATCAAACCATCGACCTGTTCTTCCACGAAGGAATCGCTCTTCTTCCCGACAGAGAGCACGCCATTCAACTTCCCGGCTCGTCTCGACAAATTCAAGCAATCTCCATTGTTCACCATGGCGACGGTATTGTTGAGATGTCGCTTGGCAGAATTGGCAACGATTTTATCAATCCGATCAGTTTCAAAATGGACGCTATGAAGGATGCTCAGTTCAATGTGTTTATGATTCGCTCGCCGAAATGTGATGCGAGATTTTCGTTTGGCGCTGGAAAGGTTACTGGAGAGACCAAGAAGAACACTTTTGAGTTGAGAAATTGTAAAGCATTCTCAATTACGGAAACTTAGCTTTTTGCTTGACTCGTTCTCGACAATATATTTGTATGAATAAAGCCTTTTACTAGAAATAGTGTGTTTTATATTGACTATTAGAAAAGACAGCTTCTGTGTACAGGGTAGTGTAATGGTTAGTTGGCTCGCCTTTCATTTCAAAGAGGCGGGTTCGATTCCGCTCTCCGGCGAAGCTTTTTTGTAGCTTTTGTCTCAAAATTTTCGGTTTAACAACCCAAGAGAATAACATTTTTTTTTTGTTTCCCACATTTTTGTCCTTTTGAAATTAATGATCACCAAACGTCTGGATCTCTTGATCTTTGAAATTCAGAAGCTTCATTCATTGAATTTCAAATTTGTAGTTTTTGTCATTACAGTAATCTATACAATACAATTTTTTTGCCGATATATTTATGAATTCATAATAACAAGTGTGTCCCCTCGGCTCCGCCAAGGTGAACACTTGTGCTTCTCAGTCTTCGGCTGCGAAGCTTCTCCGCAGCCTGCGGCCGCGTTGTCATAGAAAAGTGTCTGAGATACGCCCTTCAACGTACTTCAATAAAACAATTTCGGAATCTGTTTTGAACTGTATTGTAATTTTGAAAAATTAAGGTCATTTTTTGGCTTGAAGTCAAAAAAATTACTTTTGTATTTATCTGTTGATATTTTTGAAGGCACTATAGTATACTGTAGAAAATAGATTTCTTCATCCAGCTCAGTTTTTCCCAAGGTTCTAATTTTTTCGTCTCACCCAAAAAAGCCTGAATATGAACCCATTCTAATACTGTTTCAAAACTAAGAACAAAGAAAAAAAAATTTAATACGTTTTAAAAAATGAAGAAAAATATTTAAATTGGTCACAGAAACAGTACCGCTTCTGCAAAAATAACAATCCGGCAATTTTGCAAATCCAGAACATCTAGTCATTTTAGTCTGTGTATAAAAATTTGATAAATTGTATTCCAGATTACCCCAAACATTGTATGCTGGCTCGTCATCAAGGATCAACAATTACAATGATATGCGTTTGTTGCTAATGGGGATTAGATGCGAATATACTGTTGAAGCGGTTTCCAGCAATGATCCTTTCATATTGAACTTTTTTATTTATTTTTGTAATATAAATTGTTTTATAAGCTTGGTATTCCTTGTTAATTATACAATGAGAAACTTAAAGTAAACTTGAATATTTCTTTGTGAGAAGTGGAAAAAATAAAAACGAAATAAAAATAAAACACGTGACCTGATAGTTTATTTTGATGCGGCTCGAAAGAGACATGCCAGAGGTTTAAGGTAACTCAAAGTTTTTTTTTTCAATTTTTCCCGATAAAAAATTAAAAAATGCGTTGAACTTTGTTGAAACAGAACCGTGTATGTTTTATGCAAAATTCTAACTTGAACTGATTATTTTCATGCTAATTATGTCATAAATGCAGATCACTTTTTTCTCGCAAAAAATCGAAACAGAATGTCCCTAAATCAGAATTTCTAGATGTGACCCTTCCTATATATAAGAAGATTTGATAACGTAAATGATCTACTCTGTGACTTATCCCAATGTCTGCCTAAATAAACAAGTTTTAATTCAAGTTCATTCGTAGATCATTTTTTTAATCTTTTTTCTCTATTACATCAGATAAAAAAATAAACATTTATTATTTACACATATAGAAAAACCCTTCGAAGCGAAAAAAAAACCCGGTTGAAGACGAGACTATGAAATCTAGACAAAACGAAACATGATAAAAATGATTGATCAAGGCTCATCGCCAAATGCTTCATCCAAGATGCCCATTGGTCCGACGCGTGTGGCCGAGATTTTCTGCTCCTCATCGGCCACGTTTTTCATGGCTGATTTGATTAATTGTTTCTGGAGAAGAATCATAGAACTTTGATTGTTCATGAGGAACTCTTTGAGGGATAATAGGCCATCGGCGTAGTCTACACTGGATCGTTCTGATGTCATATCGTATCCTTTTGGTGGGCGAAGACCGAGACCCATGTAACGACGTTTTTTCTTGAAGCAGAGGAAGGAGCGGTCTTCGACTTTGACGTCCATTTTTTTGATCATCCAGTTGAGGAGTTGGCGGACGACGATGGATGAGACGTTGGATAGGCAGTAGAAGAAACAGGCACCGAAGGTTAGAAGAATGAAGTTGACGAATCTGAAAAATTGGGAAGGGTCATAGATCAGGATCAGGTGATTAGGCTCCTAAGGTCTTTACTAACAAGTAAGCCAAATCGGATGAGGGTTTGAATTGAAAGTGCACGTCATGTCAGCATGCAATTGACGAGATTGAGAGAGACGCAGAGAAACGTTCTCCGAGAGAAGTACAACAGTGAAAATTTCCATGGTCGACTGGTTAACGGGCGTGTCTTTGAATCGAACGAAGGCGCCGAGCTCTGGTTCCATTCCCCCACGCGCCAAAACTTTTTTATTATTTTTTCTTTTCTTTTTTTTCAAATTACAGTTTAATGTGTTTTTGAAACTCAAAAATGTACTCAAAATATTTGCGAGAGTGTATTTTTTAGTATCTGTTGTAAAAAATGTAATTTGAAAAAAAAAAGAAAAATAATAAAAAAGTTTTGGCGCATGGAAGAATCGAACCAGAGCTCGGCGCCGTCGTTCGATTCAAAGACACGCCCGTTAACCAGTCGGCCATGGAAACTTTCACTGTTGTACTTCTCTCGGAGAACTTTTCTCTGCGTCTCT